>JAWNLL010000301.1:0-97212 GCA_035042425.1 Drosophila flavopinicola | reverse complement strand
GTATTCAGAGTGCGATGCCCGGAGACTGTGACTGGAATGTCGTTGGTAAAGTTGGTCATCTTAAGTAGTTTTGTTGAGTGTTTATAGTTTTAACTAAAAGGTCACCACTTCTAAGTATGCGGCAGAAGAATACTTCCCCTCCACAAGTGTAATCAATAATTTTTTTGATTGCAAATGGGGATAATTTAAATTTCTTATCTTCATCATTATTTCTCGAAATAACGATGTATTTTGAATCAGTTGAAAGATTTGATTATTTTTGTGACAATAAATTTGTCCACGTTGCCTTTTGGCGATCAGGATGGGCCCGCTCCCTCATCGTGTTGTCTATTACAGTTAGCTTTTGTTTCGATTCTCTTTTGAAGTTGTTTGTTATTTTTCACTCAAAGAGGTAGAGAGAGTAACGGGACGGAGATAAGAAATGTAGATAAGAAACGTTTGTTTGTGAAACTTTTGTGAACTAAAGAAAAAGACGATTGCTCAGCTTGAGATCACAATTAAGACTGTTTAATCCAACTTAAATTATCCCTATAGTGAAATTTTTATTTCTTCTCTGTGGGACGTTTTTAAGTATTTTGAGCTTACATATATAAAATTATGCGACAGCGGGAAGACCAACTATTCGATTCTGTCTTAAATAGCATGGCATCTGGCAATATGACAGCCGACGATATTTCTTTTGTCCGATCCCGCATTTTCAGCCATCGGACGTGCTGCATCTCATTAGTACAAATGCGGCGACCGATAATTTTAATACCACCAAATTAAATTCCATTCCAACTGATCAATATTTTTGTACCGCCTGTGATTTTATTAAAGCTACAGATTTAAGTGCGGCGAAAAGGCTAAGAATTTTAGATGCCGTTAGTAGTTTCAGATCGTCGAAAATACAGGGATTGTGCATTTCCATTCTTTTAAAAACAACTTACAATTATATGATAACGGTCAACGTAGATAATGGGATGGGCTGGTCAATGGCACAACAGGCATACTAATACACATCCTGCAGAGGCTTCGTGGACTCCAATTCAAAAAGTAGTTAAAACGCTTTCAATATCGAAGAAATGAGCAAGTTACCATTGACCGTATGTAATTTCCAGTTGTACCTGCAGAAGGTATAACTATTCCAAATGTTAGGGCTCTACGTATAGCAAAGTGGTGGTCTTGCCCTCGTATATAGCGAGGTGCAATATACGTTGCTTGTAGTCGTGCAACAACTGCTTTAGGTTTGTTTATCTTTAGAGATTTTCTTCCTCCTAGGCCTCCCAAAATGATGATAATGAACCAAATTCAGAAATTGCGGGAACTACTTCGAACACTTTATGATCACTTAGTTAACAGTTCCGCCCTAGGCGTTTTCTTTCACAACACACAAAAGCATTCACTGTCACATTGAACACTTACGTGCAGGTAAGTTAATGCTGCAGTCTTCTGTTCTATGTTTCGTTGAAGCCTTTTCATACGCAAACGACAATGTTGATATTCTTACTATTCTGTACGTCTAGATTGTGAGATAATGCCTGACGCAGTTCGATCTAAGAGTGGTATCATCATTTACATAAGGAATGAACATTTTAACAATGTTTCGCACTGTTTCAGCGGTAGAAAAATATCTGGATCAGCCGTTTTTGAGTATGCAATATTTTGGTATAAGTTTTTTAGTTATTTATAAAAGTCCGAACTATAAGTAAGTTTTTGACAGTGTGCTCTTCAAGCGATTTTGTCATTGATCATCAAAACGGCTAGTGGCGTAAGGGGTAAAGTGACGCACTGACAAACGCAAGCTCGCTGGTTCGAATCTCAGCGGCGACTGACCATTTGATTTCATATTTTTTCTTATTCTTCTTTTCAAATATAAAATAACTGTAATCAAATTCATTTGCTTCGAATGCCTTAGAACAAAAACAAAACAAGTATGTTTTTAACAGACTGCTCTTCAAGCGATTTTGTCATCGAACATAAAAACGGCTTGTGGCGTAAGGGATAAAATGACGCGCTGACAAACGCAAGCTCGCTGGTTCGAATCTCAGCGGCGACTGATCATTTAATTTCATTTTTTATACCCTGAACCCAAAATGGTTCAAAAGGCTATAATGGTTTTGTGCAAAAGTATGTAACAGGCATAAATGCTAGAGACTTCATATTTGGAATATAAGTTCTCGTAGCCCCGGGACAGTACAAGTTTGTTTAATTTTATCGATAACTCGTCCCGTTCAAAAGCCATCGATATATTTAGATTTCAGACCAGGAATTTTTGGCCATAACTTGAAAGTTATAAGAGCTAGAGGCACCGAATTTGGTATGTATAGTCTCGAATATCATAAACATCTATTTACCCATTTTATAGATAATGTTATGTCCTGAAAATTTCACAAAGATCGGTCACTAAATTCAGAAGTTTTTTAGTGTGGGGCTTTAAGAAGAAGTTAGCCTGCTTAAACTGCTTGCACTGCTTGAAGTCTGTGTGTGTTTGTATGGATGTGTATTGATTGGCAAGTATGATAAATGTAAGGAACGGGTTCAGGGTAACTCCTAGTCGGGCACTCCCGACTAGAGCACTCTTACTTGTTTCCTATTATTCCTTACAAACAAGTTTTTGTTCAAGTATAAAATAGCTTGAATTTAATATTTTAAAAGAAAAATTTAAATTCATATGATACAAATTCTTGGATAGAAAAAACATATGTGAAACACGATAAAACGATTTTTTTCAGCATATGAAATTTCAGTGGTGCAGTTGGCAGAGGTAAAATTACATAATATTTTAATATTTATTAAATAACTGTGTTAGCTACTTTGTTTCCAAAACCAGACTAAATTAAATACATAAAATTAACTTATAATTTAAGCTAGTGCCTGGTCACGCAAGACGTTTGTGCATCCGGCAGCCGGACGACATTTGATAGCATTTAGTGACAAAAATGTTTATTATTGCATTTTGTGAAACACAGGTGAAGACTGGCAGCGTGGCAGTTTGTAATTGTTTTGCAATATTGCGGCTGCTTAGTTGTCGTTTGTGATAACTCCTCCCTACTTACTCTTGTAGCTGTTGATGATGTTCTTGAGCGTTGAGTTTATGCTGTTCCCTCTTTTGTCTTTACCGTAATTTGGGAATGCCATAGCTGAGTAGTAGTGTAGTGTAGTGTAGGTCAGACATGAGACAGTAAAAATCGTCATGATCCTTAGTTTCATTTCGCTAATAGTATGGAGGTTCTGGTGTTTAGTCTCTGGAGATATGGCAGACTTAAAATCTCCGTGTGGACCGTGGTGCTCAATAGCGATGTTAATGCAGACACAGGGATCTTGTTCGGCATGCATCTTTGGTTTTGAGCCACGATCCGTTAATCTGGATCTGGTCAAAAAAAATAATTAGGTAGTTAATCTTAATTATTTTATCCGTGGCCTCAGCAGTCGTACGAATCCTGTGTCATCGCTGATGATAATTGAACCGTCGTCGATTATCACCAGACGATCCAAGTGGGTGGGCCTCGAGCTGCAATGCCATGTGACCAGAACTGAGTTGTTGTGCGCAAGTGTCGTTCGATGATTCCACGCAAAAGGTTGATGTTAGTGCCGTACTGTAATTTGCGATTGAGAGTATGGTTCCCTCACAATCAGCCACGGCATTGTTTTCAGTGAAGTATAAGTCTGTGTTATTATGTTGAACTGGAAATAATGCTTACTTAGGTATATGGTATTTAATTACAAAGTACAAAAGGTTTTATCTAATAAGACCTTAATTACTGATACTTCCATTTAATCTAAGATATTAATATTTGTAGAGCACATGTTTAATAATTGATTTAAATCTTTTGAGTCTAGTAACGTAGGATTGACAATTTTAATTGAACTTAAACATTTAATTTTCAAGTTCCATAATAGGTATTATATTTCTTGCCAAAAGCACCTCCCACAAACGGCCTGTATCTTTTTGCTTCTCTTTTGCGTCTCTTAGACGTCTCTTAGATTTCTGTTTGTTTATTAATCTGTCATTAATTCTTTGTTTTAAGAGAGATTTTCTGATTTTCTGCGCGCATAAATTTATGGTGGTTGAATTTTAAGTTTTCGATGTCATTAAATTTTCACAATTTCCAAAGCGGTTTCCAAAAAAATAATACTTAGCGCATGTCTACGGTGCATATTGAGCGATTCCAATTATGTCCGTACGTGCGTTACGTCGGAGTCGAGCAGTTTTTTCCATGTATGATAGAGGAAAGTGTTTTCCTGGATTTCGTTAGTTATTTCGTAATAAGCCATCAAGTTTGTAGAGTGTCGTTAGTATTCGTAGTCATTCCAAATGTTGACTGTCGTGTCCATGATTTGGATATAGTCTGAATGAGAGTAATCTGTTATTCTAGTCACTGCTGTCTGAATAAGATTAATCAATATTAGGATTCTACAAAGAGAGAGAGAGAGAGAGAGAGAGAGAGAGATCGAGAGATAAATAGAGAGAACGTATTAGATAATTTTTCTAAGCCGAATTTTTAACAAAGACTGTCCTTGTATCCCATCCTCCCTTTAATTAGAACGGTAGTACATGTATCAGCTTCTATCCTGTGCTCATCATATAGGTGTATCAGCTTACTTCCTGATGTTTTATTGTTTATAATCAAAACGTGTTCCCCTACCTCAAATACCCTATTTGGCCGTGAAATATTATTACGGTCTAAGTGAATTTCCTTTTCTTTTCTAGTCTTTTCCAGAATCTGCTTATTTATTTCAGTAGGTGCATCGAGTAAAATATCAATGGATTTCCTATTATATATTAAATGTTGCTAAAATGATGAAATCGCTGTTTCCAGAATATACTTTTGGAGCTTAAGGCATCTCGCGATTTCTGATAATGTACTCTGGAAGCGTTCAACTTGCCAATTGAAAGGACTATGAAGGGGTGATGCGCCTGCAATTTAAATTCTCAACTGATTCTCCAAAAAATTACTGTTTCGATTTTAAGCGATTATCACAATAAATGTGTTTTGTATTTGAAAAGAAATTGATGATAGGCTTAAAGTCAATGATGACGAGCTTCGAAAACCACGCATGTTAGAAAGTATTTTCTATCGGATGAGAAGATATCCACATGAAGTCTTTCTCCTGTATAATATGGTACTAGGGTTGTTCCAATCTGTTGTTTGCTTTTGTGTCTATCGTATTTGGATTTTGCACAAATTTTACAGTTTTGCATTACTTCGGATACGAGAAATAATAGTCATATAAGATTTGCTGCACATTTTCCAGATCGGCTCTACGTGCGGTAACTATTTCTCCTGTTCGCTTTTGTCAAAAACGTCTTACAATGCCAAAACTAAGTTGCAGGGAAGCTTTGAACAAGTTGATTTTAGATGGCGGCTAATGTTGGCAAATCGCAATGTATGTCATTTACTACTTATTTTCTACTTTCTTCGAAATGGCTATTTTTTCCGTATAGTTTATATGACGATTTTTTCCAGTAAATATAACAAAAGGTCGTTTTGAGGGGCATTGCGCTTGCTTAAGATGTATCTGGTTTTTATATCAATTAGCTGGCGTCTCTATTCATACGGTTTTTTAATCCGTAGCGTTATTTTGTAAGCCTTTTGATTGTCTTAACGATAGCTAATAGTTCGCGTTCATTTGTAGCGTAATGGGTTTCTCTGGCTTTGAAAGTTCGAGAAATCATGGCAATTGGTCTTCACCCTTTGGGACTGTACCTGAGCCTAGAGCGGACGCATCTGTGGTTAGGTCGAATGGCTTATAGAAATCTGGGTATAGAAGTGTACCTTCTAGGAAGCTAATATCTTTATAAACTTATCGAATGCCTCGAACTGTTCTTTGGACAATTTTATTGGAACTTTTTTTCGATTGATTGGCCCTAATTGTGTTGCCTTCACCTTTAAGGATATCTGTTATTGTCTACCTGTATTAGCTCGCTATACCCAGGAAGGAGCTAACGTTGAACAGGCCTGTTCAAAATGGAATGTTGCATCTACCTTTTGTGATATTGACTTTATGGCAATAACTCCAAGGTACTCGACACTTTTCTTAAAAAAGTGAGACTTTTCCATGGAAACACTTATAGTTCATATAGTTTGGACAAGATTTATATAATGTGGGTAATATGGTCTTCTTCCATCTCTGACTAAATAATTATGTCATTGACATAGACGTAACATGATTTCCTTATTTGTTCCCTAAGAACAAAATCAATGGTTCTCTGGTAAATACTTGGGGCATTTTATAAGCCAAAGGGTACCCTGCGAAAATCCTATTTCCTATCACGTTCTACCAGATGTAGATTAATTACTATTAAAATTCTTATTTAAAGCAGCGATGTGTTGCTCGAATTGTCGCTTTTGTGCACAAAGTGCAGCGTCTATCACATTTTTTATTTGATCGGCGGTGGTCATTTTCAAAATATCTATAACTTTGACGTAGTGCCTCTAACTCGGAATCAGAATCAGTTTCGTTCATAACAAATTAAGAAAACGCTTTAAAGTTTGATAAATACAAGGCAATAATCACTGATTTCACTTTATTATTAAAGTAAACAAGTGGGAAAGGATTATCTTCAACGTGCCGAAGATTGTATACTCTTTTCGAACCTTTACGCAATTTTCACTCTACCAACTGCGCCAATGAAATTTCATATGCTGTTAAAAATCGTTTAATCGCGTTGCTTTTCTTTTTTTGTTGTTCCAAGAATTGGAATCATATGAATTTACATTTTTCTTTTGAAAATTAAATTCATTTCCAGCTGTGTGGCAGCTATCAGATATAGTGGTCCGATCAGGCTGGCTCTGACCAACGTGCTGCCTTTTTGAATAATAGGTATCTGTGTAAAGTTTCCTTGCGATAGCTTTATAAACATGGGATTTTTGGCCAAAACCGACCTCGAGCCGACTAAAAGATATAGCGGTGCGACCCGGCCAGCTACGCATTTAAATAATAGGTCTCATGGCAAAGTCTTATCGCGATAACTCAAAAGCTAAGGGACTAAGGATATTCCATACATTCAGATAGACAGACAGACGGACATGGCTAGATCAATTTGTTTTGCCATTCTAAGAATAGTGGAGGTAACTATTGGGGGTCTGCGACGCTTCATTCTATGCGTTACACACTTCAGCACAAACTTAATATACTATTTTCTATTGGGTATTTCATCAATGGGTAAAATTGCAATACGATTGAAGATATGCGTCATTTAATATTTTGAAAGAACAGGTGCATTCGAGCTCGCAAAGTCAAGCGCAAGTAAGTTTTTAACAGTCTGCTCTTCAAGCGATTTTGTCATCGAACATCAAAATGGATTGTGGCGTAAGGGGTAAAGTGACGCGCTGCCAAACGCAAGATTGCAAGTTCGAATCTCAGCGGCGACTGATCATTATTATTCTTTACAAATATTTATTTTTTTTTCAAATATAAAATAGCTGGAATTTTATATTTTGAAGAACAAAATAAATAAATGCCACGCGATAAAACCATTTTTTTCAGCATATGAAATATCATTGGTGCAGTTGGCAGAGTGAAAATTTCCTAAAGGTTCGAAAAGAGTATAAAATCTTCGGCACGCCGAAGATAATCCTTTCCCACTTGTTTTTGTTCTATTCTTATTTAATTCATTGCCAGTTGTGTGGCAGCTATAAGATATAGTGATCCGATTCGGCCGGTTCTGTTTTGTCATTCTAAGCATACGGTCAGTAACTTTTAGGGGTCTCCGACGCTTCCTTCGATGTGTTACAAACTTCAGCACGAGCTGAATATACTATTTTCTTCGAAAAGAGTACAAAAATATTATTATATATATTTTGTATACTTTTTTCGAAGAAAACAATTATTAATCAAAGGGACAACACATTGGTCAGAGCTGGCCGGATTTTACCACTATATCTTATAGCTCCCATACAACTTTAAATCGGTTTTGGCCATAAATCCGATGTTTTCAAAACAATTGCTTTTAATTTCCTTGCTCCTTTAAACATCATTTTAACTCATCAATGGGTAAAATCGCAAAACGATTGAGTCATAAATAGCGAAAATATGCGTCATTAAATATTTTGAAAGAACAGGTGCATTCGAGCAAGTTTTTAACAGTCTGCTCTTCAAGCGATTTTGTCATCGATCATCAAAACGGTTTGTGGCGTACGCGGTAAAGTAAAGCGCTGACAAACGCAAGGTCACGGGTTCAATTGCCAGCGGCGATTGGTAATTTTTTTTTTTTTTTCTTATTCTAGTTTTCAAATATAAAATAACTTTAATCAAATTCATTTGCTACCAATATCTTAGAACAAAAACCATACAACGCGAAAAAAACGATCAGATAATCGAGTTTGTCAGCGCATTTCAAAACTGCTTGGTGGCGTAGGTATTAGAGTGCTGCACTGACAAACGGGGAGAACACGGCTCAAATCCCAGCCGCGACATATTGCTTTTTATTTTTTTTCTAATTATTTTTTTCAAATTTATATCAAATAGCTTAAATTCAATAATGTTAAAAAAAAACATTTAAATTCAAATGATACCAATTCTTAGAGCAAAAAAATAAATGCCACGACGGACATGGCTAGATCAATTTGTTTTGTCATTCTAAGCATACGGTCAGTAACTTTTAGGGGTCTCCGACGCTTCCTTCTATGTGTTACAAACTTCAGCACGAGCTGAATATACTATTTTCTTCGAAAAGAGTACAAAAATATTATTATATATATTTTGCATACTTTTTCGAAGAAAACAATTATTAATCAAAGGGACAACACATTGGTCAGAGCTGGCCGGATTTTACCACTATATCTTATAGCTGCCATACAACTCTAAGTCGGTTTTGGTCATAAATCCGATGTTTTCAAAGCAATTGCTTTCAATTTCATTGTACACTTGAACATCCTTATAACTCATCAATGGGTAAAATCGCAATCGATTGAGTTATAAACAGCGAAGATATGTGTTATTAAATATGTTGAAAGAACAGGTGCATATGAGCAAACAAACCCAAGCAAGAGTAAGCTTTTGACAGTCTGCTCTTCAAGGGATTTTGACATCGATCACTAAGACGCTTTGTGGCGTAAGGGATAAAGTGGCGCCCTGGCAAACGAAAGTTGCTGGTTCAATTCCTAGCGGCGACCAATAATTATTTTAATTTTTTCTTATTCTTCCTTTCAAATATAAAACAACTGTAATCAAATTCATTTGCTACCAATATCTTAGAACAGAAACTATTCAACGGGAAAAAACAATCAGTATAATCGAGATCGTAAGCGCATTTCAAAACTGCTTGGTGGCGAACTCAAATATAAAATAGCTTCAATTCAATAATTTAAAAGAAAAATTTAAATTCATATGATACCAATTCTTCCGGATCGGACTACTGTATCTTATATCAGTCGAGACACAAGAATTTATATAAAATTATAAAAGATTTAAAAGTATATAAAAAATTTACATAAAATGTAAAATATGAAATTAAAGATATAAAGTTAAAATTATGTTAAGTTCTGGGTATATCAATAAAAAAATTAAAGCATTGGTCCTACATTTGTTGCAAGGATTGGGGAAAACACAGAAAAAAACCCAATCAAACCAAAAACAAGCGGGGAAGGATTATCTTCGGCGTGCCGAAGATTTTATACTCTTTTCGAACCTATAGGCAATTTTTACTCTGCCAACTGCACCACTGAAATTTCATAAGCTGTACAAAATAGCTTTGTCGCGTAACATTTTATTTTTTTTCTAAAAATATTTAGTTTATTGCCAGTTGTATAGCAGCTATAAGATATAGTGATCCGATCCAGCCGGCTCCAACCAATGTGATGTCTCTTTGAATAATAAGTATCAGTGCAAAGTTTCATTGCGATATATTAAAAAACATGGGATATATAGCCAAAACCGACTTCGAGTTGTATGGCAGCTATAAGATATAGTGGTCCGATCCGGCCGGCTCCGACCAATGTTCTGTCCCCTGGAATAATAAGTGTCTGTGCAAAGTTTTATCGCGATAGCTCAAAACCTCAGGGACTAGTTTGCATACATACAGACAGACAGACAGACAGACAGACAGACAGACAGACAGACAGACAGACAGACAGACGGACATGGCTAGATCAATTTGTATTGTCATTCTAAGCATACTGGCAGTAACTTTTGGGGTCCCCCGACGCTTCCTTCTATGCGTTACAAACTTCAGGACAAACTTAATATACTATTTTCTTCGAAAAGAGTATAATCAATAACATTTTTTTTAGAAGTTTGTTAATACAGAAAAGGAAAAAAATATTTAATTTGAGTTAGTATATAATTTTAGGAAGTATATTATAAAAAGAAGGGATAAAAAGAGAAATAGAAGATAAGATAAGATAAGACGAAAAATAAAGGAGTAAATAAAGACATAGTCAGAAAAGAAAAGGGAAAATAGATTTAACTAAACA
Organism: Drosophila flavopinicola; assembly: GCA_035042425.1. Classification (NCBI taxonomy): domain Eukaryota; kingdom Metazoa; phylum Arthropoda; class Insecta; order Diptera; family Drosophilidae; genus Drosophila; species Drosophila flavopinicola. The sequence goes on along the minus strand of JAWNLL010000301.1, from coordinate 86,812 downwards.
CCGTCAGAGGAGTCCAGTAAATACAAAACAATATAAGATTTTATTAATGGGAAAGAGAGCCCAACCGAGATTACATGGAACACGTAGTTTTAGGCCTTGCTAAGCACACGATGAAGATTGTGCAATGGGGATGTAGTTTCTAGTTGGCCTACTAGGAACAAAAAAGTTTTGGCGAGCTATCAGAAAGGAAGAATCTATGTCGCCGTTAATTAACTTGTGAAGAAAGACAACACCAAGCGTTGTTCTACGGTTAAGTAACGATGGAAGATTACTTGGTTAACGCCTACTGGAATACCGTAGTAAGCGGAGATTGGGATCCCAGTTAAGTTAAAGAGCAAAAATTGCACGGATTTTATTCGCTCTTGGAAGTTTTGGTACTGCAGACACAAAATACATGAGCAGTATTCAAGGATAGGACGAACTAGTGATACATAGAGCAGTTTTGTGGTGAAAGGATCCTTAAACTCTTTCGACCAAAGCCTAATAATGCCAAGTACACCTTTGGCCTCATTAGTGATAGTCGACATATGCAGATTAAAGGTAAGCTTGTTGTCAAAAATTACTCCAAGAACTTTAACTGTAAAAATACGTTTCAATGGAACATTGTCACTCGTATAAGTGGTTAAGTGGGGTATAGTCCGACTGAAAGTCCTGAACATACATTTTGAACAATTCAAATGCAGTTGATTGGCCGAACACCAACGCTGCATAAAGTTCAAATCATTTTCCAGATGAGTATGACAAAAGGGATCGGTAAACCCGAAGTATAAGTTTCACATTATCTGCGTTCATAAGAATACGAGAGTGTGATACGATAGAAGGCAGGTCATTAATGAAGAGAGTGAACAATAAAGGTCCAAGATGACTACCTTGAGGTACACCAGAAGTAACGTGAACCATTTTCAAGATAAACAACCTAAGCAATACTGTTTGTGCGCGACCTTTCAAATAGGTGGTAATCCATAAAAGAAATGAGGGAGGGAATCCTAAACAATCAAGCTTATGTAGCAAGATATCATGGTTAACAGAGTCAAATGCTTTACTGAAGTCAGTATATATGACATCAGTTTGCATTTTCGATAGAAATGCATCATTTACCAGGGAGGTAAACTCAAGTAGTTTGGTCGTAGTTTACCAAGTCTTAGCCATGTTGGGCAGTCGGCTTACAAAGATGTTGCAAAGTCGAAGTAAGGATTTTTTCAAACAATTTTGGGATGGCTGATAACTTTGCAATGCCTCTATAATACGAAATATCTGCCTTCCCACCTATTTTATGTAAAGGAATAACAAACGATTCCTTCCATAAAGATGAGAAGACTGCAGAATCAAGGGATAGATTAAAAAGCTTTAGCAATAGTTGAATAAGCGAAGTAAAGAACTACTTAAGTACACAACTAGGGATGTTGTTAGGCCCTGGAGAAAAAGAAGATTTTAGAGATTTAATAGACGATAGAAGTGAAGTGGTAGAGGTTGTTGGAGTAAATAGGTGGTTATAAGATCAAATTTGAAAAGGATAAGACACATTAGTAGGGGTGACAGAGGAATAGGTTGACTGAAAAAATGTAGCAAATAGGTCAGAAGCAGCAGAATCATTACTAGCTTTTTAGAATTCACAAAATTGTAAAATTGTTTAGGATTCTGACTTAACTTACGTTTGCAGCGAATAAGATAATTCTCGTAGCATTTAGAGTTTAGAAGAAAAAAGTTTGACATGGCTATAGAGTAATTAGACAAGTCGAAATTAGAGCCAGACTTCGTAAACTTTTTAATACACTTTGATTTTTGTTTTTTTAAGTAAGAAAGTCTTGGCTGTTTCTTTAAACCAGATGTTCGAACGTATTTAGGTACACAAACGCCAAAGAGCGCATATATGTTTTCGTAAAATCTATGTCAACAGCATTGTCTAAAAAATACCAATCAGTTGAATAAATAAGCTGATTAAGTAGGGTGTAATACCCGTTACGAAAACAAAATATTGGCTTTTTTGAGATTGGTGAAGAAAAGAAAAGAGAAATTTGTATAGTGGGATGGTAAGAATCTTCAGGGACTGTTATTGGAAGTAACCTAGACACAGAAGCACTGGGACAGTCGAGATCAAGTATTCTATTCAATTGGTTATAAATTGAAGTGATCTGAAACAACGAAAGATCAAGCATGCCATCAAAAAAATCATGCTGAGCTGACAAAATAAATGACCATGTGATATTTGGCAGATTCAAATCGCCTTAAACCACATTATCACGCATATGGGTAGAAACTTCTCTGATATAAGAAGAATGAGGGATATAAGCAAGTATTAAAAAGAGCCTTAGATGGAAATATTACTTTAACAGCAACAATTTCTACATAAAATTAAAAATTTACAATTTGAGCGTGGCTTTAATGATAATTAGAGCACCACCACCTCTAATCGGCCAATCCAGTCTATAGATATTAAAATTATTTGAAAAAATTTCGCAATCAGAATCAGTAGTGTTTAACCAAGTTTCATAAAAAGCGATAATATCTGACTCAAAAGATGTGCTATTAGAGAATAGACTTTTAAGTTAAGACATAAGCCCTCTAACATTCAGATAATGACTGGTAATTGAATCGGAATTTAGGGTTTTGAGAGATTGCTGGATGCCGAACTACCAGCTGGAAGTGAGACAGGTGGAGGGGTGTTTCGATTGTTTGGTTTATACGTGAACTATCATGTGTGGTGGCCAAAATTTTGGGTCACAAATTATGTGGAAAGTGTCGTGAGGAACACTTATTTTTAATGAAGATATTTCTCTAGGTGAAGAGAAATTAAATTTGGTTACCAATACGCTAGCGGTAGTTTTGCTAGCAATATATGAGACTATAGAGTCAGAAGTAGTATCTGAAGCAAGCCTGGATATTAAAAGTTGCTTCCTAGGGGCAACCACATTTAAAACTGGTGGTTGCTCTGAAATTGCAATATTATTGTTGCTAATTCCAGTTGTAACTGGGCTATGAGAAGTTCTGCGTTCCCGCCGAGAAACAACTCGAGTCGATGTTGAAAGATCTACAGGAGGGGGTATGATAGGATCCACTGGGGTTGGTAGTGGAGTAATTTGGAGAGATGGAGAAGGAGACAAAAAAAGTATTGGCGAAACGTTCACATTTTTTGGAGTTGTCAAAAGAATGGGAGTCTGGACAGCAGTACATTTATATTGACCCTTACGCGCGCATATTCCCCGCAGTCGTTATACATTAGCACTTAGCAGCGCAGTCGCGACGAATCTCGTTCGTTCGCTCTCTGCGTTTCGTTGCTCTCGTTGCGGCGCTGCCCGCATTTCTGTTGTTGTTCAACAGCGCTTTATTGATGCATGCCAGAACGAGACTACACCACGTAACGAAAGAATTCGCCCAGTGAGAAACGTACAGGCAATATAATCCTAAAAAGTGACGTTATTACAAATGGTTTTTTTGTGGGGCTTTATGTCACCGATGTGCCACTCCCCGTTTACGCCTCCCAGAGTCCCTGCTCGGGCGCCACTTGTAAAGTAGTTCCTTGGCCGAAGTACAAAACTCAGTCGGACCAAGGTCGCTTTACAAGACGGTTTACTGAGAGGTGGAGTTGATAATAATCCCTGCACTATAGTCGAGGCTGTCTCCACCCTTTTGAATATTACCCTGGGATACCACTATTTCGGAACGGACTAAAACCTCGTATACCCGCCGCCTTATCGTGCCGGGCTAGAGCCTCAAACACACACTCACTAAATATGCCGGGCTAGAACCTCGAGCATACCAACTATTAGTACCGGGCTAGAGCCACATGTACACTGACTAATTATGCTGGGCTAGAGCCACATACATATCTAATCAGCCAACTAAATAAACACCTGTTACCGTTTGTTAGGATATCTACTGCTGTAGCGCGGTATACGGATTCGAATTCGTCTATATCCGCCTTATTGTTAACATTGATTAAATTAATACACAACAATATCCTTCTATTTAGGTTAATACAATTCATTTTATTAACTGTCACCCAACAAACTTAATCTACTGTAATTTTTTATATAAAGTAAATATATATTTTTACTGACCGTAAATACGTATTTCTGTTTCATGTTTATACAACCATCTTACACGATTCACTTTCTTAAACACGTCCACTTAGTTTTACTTCTAAACTTCGACTCCTCGTCACGCTGTCTACTCGTCTGCAAAATCGCTTCCAATCCAAACTCACCCTTAAGCTTTCGTTCTCCACCACGGTGGCTCTCTTCGGCAAGCCGAGTTTTGGGCATTGAATCACGTGCTTGCAGCGATGCGTGGGCGCGAATCGTCTGCCTGTTACATCTTCTTAAGTTAAAAATAATAATTACGCTTCATGCGTCTAAGCCTTACATATTATAATATTTTAAACGCGCTTCATGCGTCTGAAACTTATGTATATATATTATCAGCTATAAATATCGGGGGGATGGACGATCCGCCTCACAGTATGATGCAGAGTCGAGGCGAGTAGTTGAGCATTTGACGAGATCGGCGCAATGGAGCAGTCGAATGGCGAGACCAATGGGCGGGAATCCCTGTAAGCAACAGTGATGAACACACTGATGGCAGATGCTTCTCTTTTGCAAGTGTGGCAGAGGAGGAGAATATGCAGGAGTCAGCCTGGGTCGTGCTGGACCCGGCAGGCCAAGATTGCAGAGAACGGGAAGAAATGGATGCCCAAAGAAGCAGTACAACGAGCTAAGCGGAATTATTGCAGGGGATGTAACTATTCCTTTATCCTACGAGGAGACGATTGGCAGTCCACAGGCTTCGTATTGGACCGAGGCAATGGAAAAGGAATCACGAATCAAAACTGGCAGCTAGCAGACTTACCCAATAGCCAGCGGGCAATTGGCTGTAAGTGGGTATTTAATCTGAAGCGGGATGGCTGCGGAGAAATACAGCGTTCAAGGCTGCTCGTAATAGTATGGCGTGAACTATGGCGATACGTTTTCACCTGTGTGCCGAATGGAGAGCATGCGGCTTATATTGGCACTGGCGGCAGAGTTGCAACTGCATTTGCATCACATGGACGTATGCACGGCATACCTCAAGAGCGATCTGACGGATACGGTGTATATGAAGCATCCACAAGGATATGCAGGTGGCAGTCAATCGGGCAAAGTTGTGTTGCTTAAGAAGGCAATTTATGGATTGAAGCAATCCGGAAGGGACTCCAAGCCTGACGTTTTGTGCCGAGTGACAATGATCCACAAGCAAAAGGCTGGAGGAAACTTTTCACTAATCCTAGTTTACGTTGATGATCTCCTTATAGCATGTTAAGAGAAGTTAAACTTGGACAACATTAAACAGGCGATTTCAGAGTCATTCGGGTGTGTGGACAAGAGTCCGCTCGAGCTGCTTCTTGGCATGGAGATTGAACGTGATGGCGTGATGCTACGTCATATCAGTCGATTGTAGGTAAGCTAACGTGGCTTGCGCTAAATACAAGACCAGACATTTTGCATTCTGTTGCGAAATTGACTCAGAGGAATAAGGATCCACATAGTGAGCATCTTGCGGGTGTGATGCATGTTCTGCGTTATATAGCGTCTACACTAGACCTGAAGTTGCACTACTGATTGTGGAAAGCCGCAAATCGTATACCGGCCATGGATACTCTCTGTCTGGTGGTCCGATATCTTGGAAATTGGAAAAGCAGCGAAGCAGCACTTAAGCTGAGTATATGGCTTTGTCGATTGCTTGCAAGGAATCGATAGTTCTGAGCAGGCTCATCATTGAAGTTGGCTGCGTCATAGATGACACTCCGACGGTGTTGCATGGTGACAACCAGAGCGCACAGAAACTGCATCTTTCACGATCAAAGTACATTGATATACGATACCATTTTGTGCGTCAAATTGTTAGTGAAGGTCACATTGTATTAAAGTATGTTTCCACAAATTCGATGATATCAGACGTACTAACAAAGAATCTGCCGAAAGCAAAGCATATTGAGTTTACAAACTTGTTAAATTTAAAGTAAATTTTTGTAAACATGCTTGCATTGTGGAAGGGAAAGCATGAATTTGTCACTACCAATGCATACATGTATAGATCAGCTGTAAGCAATATCACTACAGTGTGTGCGCATAACATTAGGCACACAAGAAGAATAACCATTATGATATAATCATGTTAGCTAACAGTTTTAATTTAGTCGCGAATAAATACTCCAAAAACGTATAAAGTGGTCTTTGCGTTTTACTCTGTACCCTAGAGCTTTCCTACTCGTGGAATACTAGCTTCAACAATAAGCAAACTCAATTGCAGTCATACTTTCAAAAAGTCAAATACTTTTTACATACATATGTACTTTTACGTGGTAATTGAGATTATGCATACCAAATTTGGTGCCTCTATCCTTATTAACCAATCATAGTGAATGCAGCGTATAATGACTGGCCTAATTTTATGCAAGCGTTCCTTGCCTGCTGCAAAATCTCATTTATGTCGCTTTTGTTTTGTTGCTGCTGTTTTTTGCATTCGATAGATGTAAATGTATTGTATGGATTCGGTTATATGGACTAACATTGGATTTGTTCTTGGCTCACATATGTATGTATGTACACATGCCCCCAAAACTCTGCGTACAGTCAAAAAAAAATTAAAATTCAACTTTCGCTCTTAATATCTTCGGATCTAAAATGTATATTACACTCCAATTTTTTCCATTATATAGATTTTTATTTTCTCTTAATTGCTATATTTTTAATTATATTTATATAGTAGCCGATGTATTTTTAATAATATTTTTAACAAAAAATGCGAAAAAATGGACCCGCAAAAGTCTGCGTACAATTGGTGTTTTAACTAATATAACTGTTCCAATTAAGCATCAATAGCTAGTTGGGTATCCCTTTCGCCTTAGGACCTCTGCCAAAGTCTAGGCATCGAGTCCACTAACTTTTTAGTATCGTTAGCTGTTATTTTGTTTATACATAGTCAACAATTGTGTATGTTGCTGATGCGTACTTTTTTATACCCTGAACCCATTAAAAATGGGTATGGTTTTGTGCAAAAGTATGTAACAGGCATAAGGAAGCATCTCCGACCATATAAAATATATATATTCTTGATCAGTATCAACAGCCAAGTCGATTTAGCCATGTCCGTCTGTCTGTCCGTCCGTCCGTCCGTCCGTCTGTCTGTATGAACACGCGGATATCAAAGACTACAAGAGCTAGAGACTTCATATTTGGAATATAAGTTCTCGTAATCCCGGGACAGATCCAGTTTATTTCATTTGATCGATAACTCGTCGCACTCAAAAGTTATCGAAAAATTTCGATTTCAGACCAGCGTTTTTGGGCTATCACTTACAAGTTATAAGAGCTAGAGGCCCCAATTTGGCATGTATAATCTCGAATAGCATACACATGTAACAAATTTTTCAAGTTTGGGATATGGCATACCACCCCCCAATCCCCCAAAAATTCAAAAAACTAATTTTTGAAGGTATGGCCACCTTGCAATTTGGTTTGGTCACACATTTTATAGCCAATGTTATGTCCTACAAATTTTAAAAAGATCGGACAATAAACACAGAAGTTATTTAAGATTTTACTTTCCATTGTGTGAGTTTGAATCTAGTTCTCGTACTGAACAGACTACTTTTTTGTTCCCAAAAATTTTCTCCAAATTTTCCAAAAACAAATCGGAAAAAATAGGAAAAATAATTTTGAGAAAAATCTTTTTGGTTTATTTTGTTTCTTTTTTTTTTTTTTTTTTTCTCTTGACTGTGTTAATTTATTTCCTTTTCGGCCCCCAACTTGGGGGACCCCTCCATAGATACATGGCGTCCCCTAAGAATAAGTTTAATCAAAAAATTCTAAAGAACAAGCACCTCAGGTCCAAGGCTGCCAACCAAGTGACTGAAGAGGCTCGCTCTGCCACCAGACGGGCCCTTAGCTTACGTCCCTCGACCCGTCAGCAAGCCCTGGACGTAAGGCGTAATATATCTAGTAACGATTCGGATGCATCTATCTCTAGTCAAATCATCCCGCATGATAAGCCTATTTCAAATTCTGCTCCATCCCGCCAGATCCCGGGCTCTGCACACAGGAAGAGTAGTCTGTTGCGGACTCAAGGCGTCCAGGATGCTATTCCTTCCCACAGCGATAAAGAGTTGTTTGATGACTCTCATGAGAATAATGATACATTCCTATCTGGCATCCGCAAATCTGGTGCCAGCACGCCGGCTCTAGACACCATTATAAGCTCTGAGTGGTTCAGTCAGGCTGCATCTGACCGTGATCGGCTTACTATCATGAACCGTAACAATTTGAAAGTGCCCTGTTCTCATGTTTCTGGACATGTTGGTGTAGATAACACCTCAGTGAATTCCTCGCTACTTGGCCCTGTCCTGGATCGCTTCAAGACTGTCTGCCTGGCGGCTAAGCCGGTTACTCATAAGAAGCCCTCATTGTCTACTCGCCCTATTGATGCAAACTCTCCTGGGTCTGCAGACTCAACCTACTCCGGTCGCGGTAACAGCTATGCCATATTGGCTGACGATGACGATGACGCCATGGATGTGCAACACCCTGATGTCGCATCTTCAGAGCTGAACCCTATACCTGCCCTTTCCTTAGGTGCCCCTGGATCGGATACTGGATGCCATCCTATCACTGCGATTTCTTCTAATGGCAAGACTGCCCCTGTAGTTGCGGGTCCGGTCCATAAAGTGTCCTCTCAACCATCCCCTAGACGGCCTGTGTCTCCGCGCTTGACAAATCCAAAGAGTTCTGGCCCGCGTCCCCCTCCCTTTCTTCTAAGGGGTATACCAAACATCAAACGGCTCATTGCCCTGATCAGTACTGCGACCATTGACTTCCGTCTGAAGATCACCGGCCAGTCTTCTTGCAGGATAACCTGTTCAGAAGGTGTATCCTATAGAAGTATTCAAAAGATTTTTACCGAAAATAGAATCCCATTTAGCTCCTTCCAGCTGAAGGAGAACCGTGCTTTTAGGGTTGTTGCCAGGGGATTGCATGCGTCAACCGACATTGAGGATATAAAGGCTGAGCTAAGGGCTCAAGGACACAATCCTCGAAATATTTACAACCCACCAGGTGAGAATGGTGTACAAAATCGAAACACGTTCTACATAGAGCTTGAACCGGCTGCAAATAATACGAAGATGTACGACATAAAAGCTTTGGCATATCAGGTCGTGAAAATCGAGGCCCCCGTCCGCGATCTGGGGCTCTGAGATGTTTCAGATGTCAAGAGTTTGGTCATTCCAAGAATTTCTGTTCCTTCCCCGCTAAATGTGCCAGGTGTTCGGGTGATCATGAAACACGTGATAAAGACAAGTGTATGGCTACCACTGAAGAACAATACAAGTGCATCAACTGTGGGTCCAATCACAGCGCGGCTTTCAGACGCTGTCCCGCCTATCTGGAGGCGGTTGCAAAACGCAATGGTAACAACACTGGACGAAGTCTACAGCAAAGGAAGTCTGTCACTCCTGTCTCAGTTCGGAATGCTTGGTCGGCAACCCAGTTGCCCCCAAAGACCTCGAATCTGCCTGTCCCACCCCCGATGGTGTTAAATTCAAGCCACTGGCCTACACCGGGCTATAGTAGGAAGCCTAATGTCCCTGGTTCTAGCATCCCTGGACATTTGCCCTCGGTTTCCACAACTCAGCCTGCTCAGGACAGACTACATAGCTTCATTGACGAACTACGTAGACAGCAGGAAGCTAGTGCTTCAACACAAGCGGCTGCGATTGACAAGCTGCTATCGCGTTTTGACCAGATGATGTCGATAATGACATCTACTTTAGAGATGATGCGATCCCTACTGACGAATGGTGCACATATTTCAACGTCTTTGCATCGCGATGTCTAATTATGGTCTGAACATCATTATTTGGAACGCCAATGGCATCATTGGCAAGACCCTGGAGGTCGAACATCTTCTCCAGGAAAAGGATGTTGATATCCTTCTTGTTTCAGAAACACACTTCAACAGCCGCTCCTCCTTCCGCATCCATGGTTATGATGTTCACTGTGCCAATCACCCGGGTGACCGTCTCCGTGGTGGTGCTGCAGTCATCGTGCGGTCATCGTTTGACTTTCACCTCAGTAATACTATTGCTGAGCCTCATCTACAAGCTATTTCTATATCCTTGGTCACTGGTATTGGAAGCGTTTCTTTTGCTGCTGTATATTGCCCACCTGGACATCGTCAATGCTGGACTTCTGGAGAGTATCATCGCCTATTTGGCTCTATGGGCAACCACTTTTTTATTGGCGGCGACTGGAATGCGCACCATCAATTTTGGGGATGCAGGCGGTCGTGTATTAGAGGAGATACTCTGATGTCACTGGTATCAGGCTCCAATCTTCAGGTCTTGGCCACCGGCGCACCCACACATTTTCCGGGAAATACCCGGTATCTCCCCACGGCCATTGACTTTGCGGTCTACAAAGGCATCCCCTGCAACCACCTCGCCATATCAGAGTGTACAGGTCTATCCTCTGATCACATCCCGTTGCTGGCTTACTTTTGTGTGTCCGCCTATGTGGTTACCGCCAAACCTAGGCTTCTCCCCCGTGGCTCGAATATAGAGGACTTTGGTACTCGGCTCTCGACACTAGCTATTGCTAACCCTCTCCCTCTTGACACTCCTGCTAACATTGACGCTTTTGCTCAGGATCTGGTTGACAAGATTCACCTTGCTGCTCCTTCTGCTACCGGAACCCCATCCGCACCTCCGCCATCTTGGGCATCCTCTAAACCTGAGATTTCGATTTTGGCTAGACGAGGGCATTCTCTGCGTCGCGAGTGGATGAGGACGCGTCATCTGCTGGATCTGGCACGGTGGAAAGCCGCTGTCTCAAATCTTAGGCGTGTGCTTAAGTCTGCTAAGTCGGAGTTCTTTGTAAACAAGCTCAACGCCATCGACCCTGACGAGGAACATGGTTTTGCGTTGTGGAAGTGCACCCGCAGCATCAAGCGACAGCCTCTTCGCAGGCTCCCTCTCAGACGTAATGATGGTACATGGGCTCGTACTGATGACGATATTGCTGAAGTTTTTGCGAATGAACTCGAAGCACGGTTCACTCCTTTTGATTTCGCGACCAGACAAGAGGTAAGAGCCACCGTCTCGAGGATTGGCCTATCCTTCGGCCCCTCCCATTTTGTCCAGCCGGTAACCGAAGATGAGGTTCATTCTCAAATAAAGAGGTTGATTCTCTCTAAGGCACCTGGAATGGATTCTATTGATGGCAAAGTGGCCAAGGCTCTACCCAGCGTAATTGTCTCACAGCTTTGTCGGCTGTTCAATGCCGTACTTGACTTGGGTCATTTCCCGGCCCCATGGAAGCGCGCTCTTATTGTTATGGTGCCAAAGAAAGGCAAGGATCCCCACAATCCGGACTCTTTCAGGCCGATAAGTCTCCTGCCTACTTTTTCGAAGGTCTTTGAGAGAATCTTTTTAACCCGTCTTCTGGCCGTTGACGCTTTTGAAAATGCGCTACCAGACCATCAATTTGGCTTCCGAGGACGCCATAATGCGATTGAACAAATCCATCGTGTTGTAAGCCACATCCTCAGCGCCTTCGAAAAGAAAAAATACTGTGCCGCAGTTTTCCTGGACATTCGGCAGGCCTTTGATAGGGTCTGGCACGAGGGCCTCTGCTACAAGCTAATGCCGCTGCTCCCCGAAGGTCTCTGGAAGGTGCTTGTCTCTTTCCTGGAAGGCAGAGCATTTGCTGTCGAATACAGAGATGCCCGGTCCGGAATGCGTCCTATTCGGGCTGGTGTACCTCAGGGTAGTATTCTTGGACCAATACTATACACTGTATTTACGGCGGATCTTCCCATCCTCAATACACGCGGATCATTGACGGCAACATATGCTGACGACACAGCTTTCCTAGCTTCTAGCAGTTACTCAACGACTGCCTCCAGACGTGTCCAAGGATTCCTAGATGAGTTCGAGTGCTGGGCCTCGCGATGGAATATAGAGCTGAATATTGAAAAAACCCAACACGCCACGTTTGCACTCCGGCCTGGTCGCTCACGTCGGCTTTATCTAGATGGTAAGAGAATCGCGCACACTGATAACATCACTTATTTGGGAGTGACCCTGGACAGGCGCCTCACATGGAGCAGCCATATTAAAAAAGCATGTGGAACAGTGAACAAGAAACTGGGGAAATTGGACTGGCTTCTCAGACCAGGGAGTGGTCTTTCCCTAAGAGCCAAAGTACGGTTATTTAAGACCATTATACTGCCAACGTTAAATTGGGGTATCACTTGCTGGGGGACTGCATGTGACACTACCCTAAGAAGAGTTCAAGCTACAATAACAAAGTCTTTGCGCCGCATGACCAATATTCAGTGGCATCATTACGTCAAAAATGAGACTATCCTCAACGACCTTCAAATACCAACGGTGTGTGAGGCCATAAGTAAAAGCTCCAACCGGTATCGCGCACGTTTGTTAGACCACTCTAACCGCCTGGCTAGACAACTCGCAAGACCGGCGAGACATAGGCGTCTAAAGCGCAAGCACCCGTCGGACCTCTGGATCCTTGGCCGGTCGCGGAACGGCCGGCTTCTTTAGAAAATTATAGCAATATAAATTATAGCATACCCGTGCTGACAACAGCGTCATCTCCCCACTGAGGATTGGGTTTTAAAGTTTAAAGTTATACCGGCCTGGAAATAGGGTAAACACCCTATGTAGCTTGCCAAATAAAAATCAAAAAAAAAAAAAAAAAAAAAATAACTTTCCATTGTGTGGGGCTCAGTGATAAAGCAAGATAACTGCTTAAACCGTTTTCACAGCTTGCAGTAATAAGTGGTGTGTTTGTATGTATGCACACTATTAGGCAAGTATGAATGGATGTCAGAACTGGGTTCAGGGTATCTCCTAGTCGGGCAGTCCCGACTAGAGCACCCTTACTTGTTTTCCTTCTTGCTGATATTTCGTATGATGTAATATGTAGGAATAAATACAAAAAATTCTATTTAACAAATTTTACAGTAAGTTTTGAATGCGGAATATGTTTATTGTATGCATTAGGCAATTTTCACTTTACCAAAAACTTACTTGCACTTGGCTTTGTTAGCTCGTTTGCAACGAATACTTTTGTGAGATGAAAATATGCGTTTTTTATACCCTGAACCCATTAAAAATGGGTAAAAAGGGTATAATGAAGTTGTGCAAAAGTATGTAACAGGCATAAGGAAGCATCTCCGACCATATAAAGTATATATATTATTGATCAGTATCAACAGCCGAGTCGATCTAGCCATGTCCGTCCGTCTGTCTGTCTGTATGAACACACAGATATCAGAGACTACAAGAGCTAGAGACTTCATATTTGAAACATAAGTTCTCCTAATCCCGGGACAGATCAAGTTTATTTCATTTTATCGATAACTCGTACCGTTTAAAAGTTATCGATCAATTTCGATTTCAGACTAGCGTTTTTGGGACATAACTTCAAAGTTATAAGAGCTAGAGGCCCCAAATTTGGCATGTATAATCTCGAATAGCATACACATGTAACAAATATTTCACTTTTTGGATACCACCCCCAAACCCCCAAAAGTTCAGAAAACGCATTTTTGAGTTATGACCTTGCAATCTGGTTTGGTCACACATATTATTGACAATTGTTTGCCCCAAAAATTTCAATAAGATCGGACAATAAACACAGAAGTTATTTAAGATTTAACTTTCCATTGTGTGGGGCTCAGCGTAAAAGCAAGCCAACTGCTTAAACCGCTTGTACTGCAGCATGTGTGTGTTTATATTGGTATGAATGATTGTAAGGACTGGGTTCAGGGTATCTCGTAGTCGGGCACTCCCGACTAGAGCACTCTTACTTGTGTCTTTTGCATTGCCTTTCGTAATCATCATTCTACGAATACAGTAAAAAAATATATAAAAAAGTATATGGTATATGGTGAAATATTTGGGTTTTTTCTCCGTATGCTTAGCAACGAATACTTTAGTGAGCACTGTACATACATACGTCTGTATATACTCTTTTCGAAGAAAATAGTATATTAAGTTTGTGCTGAAGTTTGTAACGCATTGAAGGAAGCGTCTGAGACCCCCAAAAGTTACAGCCAGTATGCAGTAGAAAAACAAAACAAATTGATCTAGCCAAGTCCGTCTGTTTGTCTGTATGTATGCAAACTAGTCCCTCAGTCTTTGAGCTATCGCGATGCAACTTTGCACACTATATCTTATAGCTGCCATACAACTCTAAGTCGGTTTTGGCCATAAATCCGATGTTTTCAAAGCAATTGCTTTCAATTTCCTTGTACACTTGAACATCCTTATAACTCATCAATGGATAGAATCGCAAATCGATTGAGTCATAAACAGCGAAGATATGCGTTATTAAATATGTTGAAAGAACAGGTGCATATGAGCAAACAAACCCAAGCAAAAGTAAGCTTTTGACAGTCTGCTCTTCATGGGATTTTGACATAGATCACTAAAAGTGACGGGCTGACAAATGAATGTTCGCAAGTTCGATTACAAGCGGCGACTGGTCAATTTTTTTTTAATTTATTTTCTTTTTCTTTCTTTCAAACATAAAATAACTGTAATCAAATTAATTTGCTTCCAATGTCTTAGAAAAATAACTGGGAATTTCACTTTTTTTTATTCTTCTTTTCAAATATAAAATAAATGTATCAAATTCATTTGCTACCAATGTCTTAGAACAAAAATTATACAACGCTATAAAAAACCATCACTATAATCGAGTTTGTCAGCGCATTTCAAAATTACTTGCGTCAGTAGAGTGCTGCAAAGACAACGGGAGAACACGGTTCAAATCCCAGCCGCGACTTATTGATTTTTATTTTTTTTTTATATTTATTTTTTTAAATATATGTATATTAATTAGCTTGAATTTAATACTTTGAAAGAAAAATTTAAATTAATTTGATACCAATTCTTAGAGCAAAAAAATCAATGCCACGCGATAAAACGATTTTTTACTACTTTTGAAATTTCAGCTGTGCAGTTGGCAGGGTGAAATTGCCTAAATGTTCGAAAAGAGTATAGAATCTTCGGCACGCCGAAGATAATCCTTTCCCACTTGTTTCTATTATATTTTCAATATATGAAAACGAAAAATACACTTTTAAAGTAAAGTGCAACTATAAATATTATCAACCAAGATTATTTGTAATATTGCATTTATTTTTTCAATTCACTTCAGTATTGAGCATGGCATGGCCTAGACATGTGACAAAGACTATACACCATAAAGTATGTACATACAGTGAATCACTAAAGTATTCATTGCTAAGCATATGGCGCATAAACCCAAGTATTTCACCATCTTAGCAACTACTTTTTTATATTTTTTTCACTGCATTCGTAGAATGATGTTTACGAAAGACAATGCAAAAGAAAAAATTGGAAAACGTTTAACAGTTATCAAAATAGAGCAACACAACGGAAAAAAACGCATATTTTCATGTCACAAAAGTATTCATCGCTCTTATATATATTTACTTATGTTACGAAAATTTAGGTAATGCAGTTTAAGTTATTATTTTTTTTGTGTCCCTTGCTGTCTCATATACCCTCCAAGCGTCTTGACATCGATTCCACCAATTTACGGCAATATTCGGGACCTATTTTGGACCATTCATCCTGCTGCACCTGCTTTAAGACTACTTTTGAAGAAATATGGTTCTATCTAACTTTTAGCTTAAGATATGACTATAGATTCTTGATGGGATTTGTGTAGGGACACTGTGGGGGAGATTTTGACTATTTAGTGTTGCATAAAATCCACATTTGTACTGCCAAGCAGTGTGTTTTGGGTAGTTATTTTGTTGAAACAGAAATTGACCACGCTCAAATCCCATTTTGGAGGCAGTAACGGCCACATTTTTTTTTAATATGTTAAGTTACACATTAGAGTTCATAATGCCATCAACAAAAACCAAATTGCCCATACCACGTGCAGACATATAGCCCCAAACCATAAGTGAACCTCCACCGTGCTTTATAGTTGCTGTTGTATTTTTAGGATTAAACGCGTATCCAGGCTTACGCCATATAATGTGACGACTGCCAAAGCCAAAACTGTTGTATTTGCTCTAGCCGATGAATATGATAGTCTCCCAGAGTGAAAATGGTTGTATTTTGTAGCAATTATCAATAGATAATCTCTTTGTAAAATTTACAGTGGAATTTATAATTTTTTCTGAAAACTCGACCATGTATATATTTTGATCGGAGCACCCTGCGGACAGTTTCATCACATACGCTTGTGTTGAGGGTTGTTTGGAGAATATCGGTAATTTTTGAAGCAGAAATATGTGGGTTATTCCTGTTTTCCTGTAGAACTTTACTCTCCTCTCTGGCAGATAGAGACTTCGGACGTCCAGAACGCTGGATATTTTCCAATCTACCGCGATATTTCAAACGCTGTATAGCACTTCGGATAGTGGTAGGACTTTTGTTGAACATTTGGCAAATATAATTGGTAGATCGCCCTTCATTGTGAAGATATAATATTATTTTCTTCTCAACCACACTTAATTCCTTTCCCTTGACCATTTTGACGTACTAACAAAAACTTTGATGGTCAAATTGAACACATTGAGCGAAAATCTTATCTACACAATATAAATGTGCAAAAAAAAACATAAAAAAACATGTACAAACATGCACAAGCTAAAATAACGGAAGAGGCAACAACCGCAATGAATACTTTTGTGACATGAAAATATGCGTTTTTTTCCGTTGTGTTGCTCTATTTTGATAACTGTTAAACGTTTTCCAATTTTTTCTTTTGCATTGTCTTTCGTAAACATCATTCTACGAATGCTGTAAAAAAAATATAGAAAAGTAGATGCTAAGATGGTGAAATACTTGGGTTTATGCTCAATATGCTTAGCAATGAATATTTTAGTGATTCACTGTAGATGCAGAAAGCGCATAGAAGCGTGTCCAAAAAAAATGGCAGGGGAGCCACGCAAGCTTTCTGAAAGCATGCTTCAAATGTAAAATATCAAAAGATAAACGCCAAAATGCCAGTGTCGAGAAAATAAACGTACAAACATCGGCTACTTCAGAGCAATGTAGATGCTTTTACAACACAGAGGAGCACTGCTATTAAATATCGTGCCCAAACGCTTGTATGGCATATTTGTATATTTGTATGTACATACATATGTATGTATGTATGTATATGTTGTATAGTGTTATAATACCCATGGAAAAATTTTAGATCAGAGCCACATGTAAAGTACATTTCTTTAATTTAAGAGCATGTGTATTGAGTTTTCTGTTTTCGATTTACATATATAACTTGAGTGTGCTTGCTGTTGATATCGTTGTGGTTGGTGTTGTTGTCGGGGCTGATTCAACACTCACTTTGGGACAGATCGATATCCTTTTTAACGCTGCGCGCCAAACGATCTAGTTCGGCAGCCGCATCTGAGCGTACGGCCAGTTTTTCTGCCGTCATGAGTGAATCAGTGCCATTGGATGAGCGAGGCGTGGCCATGCCGCTACCTGGGCTGACTGCGCTGGACGATGCACCAGTTGGTCCGCCCGATTTTTTATGTAGCAACGAATTGAAGAAGTTTGCCAGTACACCTTCGCTGCCGGGAGTGGCAGGCGTCAACTTGGGATCAATCTGCAAATAAGTTGTTTAGCATGACATAAATGTGGCCATCCCATAAATCCTAAAAACACGCCACTTACCTTTTTGGGCGAACTCTGACCGGCACTGCACGGTGTGCGAGGTCCACTCTTATTGCCCCCAGCACAGGCGCCCTGTGATCGCAATGGCGACTCGCCACGTACCTGGCTGCCCAGTTTGAGGATCTCCTGCTGGCGTGCCAGGAATACCTGCTCGTCCTCGGTCTGCACCTCCGTTTCGCGATTAGAAACGGCCTGCAACGAAATAGGGCCGAGTTTTAGCTTAAGCAACCAGCAAATGGCATGCGTCTTCTATATACACACTTTTCGTGTTGGCGGCGCTTTAATGATATCTGTGTAATGATTCTCGGCCTTGACTGCATGCATGTTTTCATACAGAATACTTATTTTCTTTAAGCTATCCCAGCCCGCAGGACTACAAAGAAATCAAGAATTACATAGAATCGAAGTAAATGAGTGGACATTGGACGCACATGAGCACTGCATCCTTTTCAACGACTAGCGCTGGCGTACGGAATGGTAGACCATAAATTCGATGCGTTAGATATTTATAAAGAAGATCACAGTTTTTGTCCTCTTTCACACTAGTGTAGAAAAGTGATGTGCCGTGCCGTAAACAAAAGTTTCGTATCCATTGCTGTATGAAATCAAAATGCTCATCATGGTACTCATACTCCTTCTCCAGTGTTGACATGTAATCCGTCTGTGCATGAAAATCAAAAGCATTCATTAAATTAGTATGTCTCTAGATATATTATTATTTGTGTGCACCTTGGTGACCACAACAACAATGTCCAGGCCCAGATTTGTCATTAGTGCATTCTCTGTCAGCGGCAACAGATCATCCTCATCGATCGAATTGTTGTGCAAGGTGCGTTTAGCCGGCGAACCGGTATCCAAATCGTCGCCGACCTCACAGTAGCTCTGCCACGTCGTTGCTAGACGCTGGAGCGCCGCCTCTTTCACTTTCGGATCTAAGTGTAGGCTCTCAATGTGCTGGGCAAGCACATTGATCCATTTGTTGAGCTGCTCGAGCCAGCCCCATGGCTGTGTCATTGAAACTGTTAGTATGACAAGGGTGTGTACATAGTTCATTTCATTTAGCGCATAGTGCAGTAGATTTGTGTGTCCTGGATCGCCATCCAGTACCCAAACGCTCAGGCGCGTCATGTCTGCAATATGAAATATAAATTTATAATTGTTTTAATAAGTGTATTATATATTGCTATGGCGTTACCGTCTCTGTACTCGTCCTTAACATCAATGTAGGCATACTCGAGGCCGGAGCCCTTCTTCGGGTCCTCAACGCCCTGCAGCTTCGCAATAAGCGTCGTCTTGCCAGTGGCATTATCGCCCAATACTAGTACAGATTTGTTTGACGGTAGTTTTGTGCTGCCTTGTGTTTGGACTTCATTCAATATCGCAGACCTGCAACGAGAGCATAAAAACCAATTGGGTCAGTTCTGTTGGCTATAATTTTTACAAGCAACATTAAAACTGACCCAATTTATTATCACCACACCCGCAGCTAGAGGTAGCCCATATCCTTACCCAATCCCGTATCTGTGCCATAAACTACAATTATATATGCTGTGTTACACGACGCAATCAAACTAATTGCATCCCTTTGCTATTAATGACCTTAACTTTGAGTCTTCTGCTTTGTTTTTGCTATGTGTAAACTAGTCTATGCATATAGATATGTAGATATTTATGTACAAGGTACTAAAAATAGCAACACAAGCGAAGGCTTGCACAAAAGAAATCTTAACACCCAAGACACTCAATACATTTTGTGTCTCAATTTTTGTGCTTCCCTTTCAACCATCCTTCTTTCGACGCCGATGCGCCGACGTATGCCATACGCACATATGCAAAAAACTACCTACTTACTTTTGTTGCTTGTGTGCCCAAACACTCATACTTTATTGAAAGACGAGCAATTATGGTCAGTTGTACGGTGATTGAAAACACCCGGGTGTCAAAATCACCTTAAATTTACCCAGTGCACCTTAAGTGCAGGTGGCTTGTTGCAGTTGCCTGATGGCTAGATCAATTTGTTTTGTCATTCTAAGCATACTGGCAGGAACTTTTGGGGGTCTCCGACGCTTCCTTCTATGCGTTACAAACTTCATCACAAACTTAATGTACCATTCTCTCCCCAAATTTGGGGCCTCTAGCTCTTATAACTTTTAATGGTGGTATGAAATAGAAATTTATCGATAACTTTTGAACGGGTCGAGTTATCGATAAAATGAAATAAACTTGATCTGTCCCGGAATTACGAGAACTTATATTCCAAATATGAAGTCTCTAGCTCTTGTAGTCTCTGATATCCGCGTGTTCATACAGACAGACGGACATAGCTAGATCGACTCGGCTGTTGATACTGATCAAGAATATAAATATACTTTATATGGTCGGAGATGCTTCCTTATGCCTGTTACATACTTTTGCACAAAACCATTATACCTTTTTTACCCATTTTTAATGGGTTAAGGGTATACATTTTTTGATCGATTAATGTCATATGTATGTTATATGCTGCGTTAAATTTTATATCATTTCGAATGTGTATTCTATTCGAGATAAAACATGCCAAATTTGGGCCCTCTAGCTCTTATAGCTTTTAAGTTACGGCCCAAAAACGCTAGTCTGAAATCGAAATGTATCGATAACTTTTTAACGGGTCGAGTTATCGATAACATGAAATAAACTTGATCTGTCCCGGCACTACGAGAACTTATATTCAAAATAGTCTCTAGTCTCAGTCTCTAGCTCTTATAGTCTCTGATATCCGCGTGTTCATACAAACGGCACACAGACGGACAGACGGACATGGCTAGATCGACTCGGCACTTCGAAAACTTATATAGCCTGGTAGCCGCGTGTTCATAAAGACGGATGGACATGGCTAAATATATTCGGTTTTTGATACTGATCAAGAATATATATACTTTAAATCGTCGGAGATGATTCCATATGACGGTTACATACCTTGCCACAAATTCATTATACCCTTTTTACACATTTTTATTGGGTTCAGGGTATAAAACATACCGAGTGCTATCCGTTTTGACACCACAGTATGTGCATACACAACTCAAATTTTAAATAATAAGTTCAGGGTATAAAAAGGTCATGGGTTTTGAACTACTGACATGGGGAGCGAAGTATTATAAACTGATGGATGGCAAAATTATTTTATTTGGTGAAATAATTTCCAAATAGAATATTTCTTGCATAAAGGACACAGGATAACAACCAAAGTATAGATTGAAGAAAGAAGAAGAGTGCTCTAGTCGGGAGTGGCCGACTAGGAAATATCCTGAACCCAGTCCTCACATTCATTCAAACTAAGCTATCAGGGCACATACATACAAAAACACACATACTGCAAGCAGTTTAAGCAGGCTAACTTCTTCGCAAGGCTCCACGCTATGAAAAGGTAAATCTTAAATAACTTCTGTGTTTATTATCCGCTCTTATTGAAAATTTTTGACCATAAAATTATCAATAAAATGTGTGACCCAACTCGGTTGGAAGGTCATACCATCAAAAATGCATTTTTAGAACTTTTTTGGGAAGGTGGGGACTGGGAGGGGGTATCCAAAAAGTAAAGTATTTTTACATGTGTATGATATTCGAGATTATATATCCCAAATTTGGTGCCTCTAGTTCCTATAACTTTTCAGTTATAGCCCAACAACACTGATATAAATTTATCGATAACTTTTGATCTGTCCCGGGACTACGAGAGCATATATTCCAAATATGAAGCCTCTAGCTCTTATAGTCTCTGATATATGCGTGTTCATACAGACGGACGGACGGACGGACATGGCTAGATCGACTCGGCTGTTGATACTGATCAAGCATGTATATACTTTATATGGTCGGAGATGCTTCCTTATGTCTGTTACATACTTTGCATACCCTTTTTACTCATTTTTAATGGGGTCAGAGAATAAAAATAGCCATCAATTATGTGAGAACGCATCGCATATATATCTAGACAAATAGGAGGTCAGACAGACAGACGGACAAAAAGATAAACATTACAATGATCAAGAATACATATATACTGAATGGGGTCGGAATTGCTTTATTATGCCTGTTGCCGTTGCACAACTTAATTTTAAACGTTTTACCCATTTTTATACCCTGAACCCATTAAAAATGGGTAAAAAGGGTATTATGGTTTTGTGCAAAAGTATGTAACAGGCATAAGGAAGCATCTCCGACCATATAAAGTATATATATTCTTGATCAGTATCAACAGCCAAGTCGATTTAGCCATGTCCGTCTGTCTGTCTGTCCGTCCGTCCGTCCGTCCGTCCGTCTGTCTGTATGAACACGCGGATATCAGAGACTACAAGAGCTAGAGACTTCATATTTGGAATATAAGTTCTCGTAGTGCCGGGACAGATCAAGTTTATTTCATTTTATCGATAACTCGACCCATTCAAAAGTTATCGATAAATTTCGATTTCAGACTTGCGTTTTTGGGCTATAACTTACAAGTTATACGAGCTAGAGGTCCCTAATTTGGCATGTATAATCTCGAATAGCATACACATGTAACAAATTTTTCACTTTTTGGATACCACCCCCCAATCCCCCCAAAAATTCAAAAAACTCATTTTTGAAGGTATGACCTTGCAATTTGGTTTGGTCACACATTTTATAGCCAATGTTATGTCCTACAAATTTTAAAAAGATCGGACAATAAACACAGAAGTTATTTAAGATTTTACTTTCCATTGTGTGGGGCTCAGTGAAAAAGCAAGATAACTGCTTAAACCGCATGCACTGCTTGCAGTATATGTATGTTTGTATGTATGCACACTATTAGGCAAGTATGAATGGATGTCAGAACTGGGTTCAGGGTATCTCCTAGTCGGGCAGTCCCGACTAGAGCACTCTTACTTGTTAATGGGTATAATAGTAAAACTAAAAGAATATTTGATTAGTTTGTGTACCCCTATACCCTTTGGGTTGCTTTTTAGCCAAGGGTGGTGACTCACATCACAGTCGACATGAAAGCAACAACCCGGCAGCAGTTGTCACCCCCTGACGATGCCCCCTGTTCCAAGCTGGTTGGCATGGTGCACGAAAAGTCAAAACTAAAATATTTTCCAGCCAGAAGGCGAGACATCTGACATTACCAATGCACACTTTGACAGCGCCACGCGTAAATAGTAGACCACAAATTTTAAAGCAAGTCACCTGTTAAAAGTCAATTGCCAAGATGAGTTTACTGCTGAAGCGTCGGTCTTGCAGCGAAACGCGCCCACTGCCAACAGCAGCGCAACCCAACCCGGAAGTGCCCATAAACCTGGGAATAAGCGTGGAAAATGACAGCGAACAGATTTTACAGCGCTTAAGTTTGGGCGCACGCATTGGTATGGGCAGACGCAAGACATCCGCAGAGCTGATCAGCGAGGCAAAGCTCTATTTGGGTGATCTGTCGACGAAATCGACATTGGCAACGGCGGCGTCTACAGCGACAGCCGCAGGTGGTGCCCGCTTGGTCAGTACACGGCGACCAATAACGCCACGTGAGCATGGACGTGTGCTCTATGGCAAGGTGGCTTTGGCCGGCCGTCCACCCAGCTCTTTCTCGTAAGTAAAGGAACACCTCTGATTCGGTTCTCACTACCCTTCATATACTCCCTCTACAGCATGCGATATCTGAAGAACGAGCTTCATAAGTCGTTGACGCCATCGGCGCCAGCTGCGAGCGTGGAGCTGCAGTTTAGCCGACGTTGTCTGGATGTTAAACTGGCGCCACCGCGTCAATTGCCGGCACTCCTGGAAGCTACAACCCAGGCAGCAGCAGACGGAGGCACAACGCCACCGACACGCGATGGCGCTTTGCTTGGCCAGTACAGTTCGGATATGCTCATCGAGATGCTGAAGCAGCATACCGGTCTCAGGAATTGCAGCGCCGAGACTGTGCATCACATCATTGCTGTAAGTGTGAATAATTATATAAATAATGTCTGGCATTTAACAATTCTCGTTTCGGTCGCCTACAGATCCTTGTGGAGCTTTATAAGCGAGTGCGCAAACAGGAACGGTATTTTAAGCGAGCCGTCATCCTGAGCGGCCTTTATGGCCTTGTCGAGTGTAGTGCGCCGCGTGTCCTTTTAGCTGTCGCACGCGTTGTCCTTGCGGTAGGTTATTGTTGTAAATGATTGATCGATGAACCCATTTAAAAAGGGTTAATAATGGTATGTCTGTATGTATGAACACAAGGATCTAAGAGACTATACGTGCTATACTATACTACGTGAAGGTATGGCGTTACAATTCTGTTACACATTTGCAAATTTTATGACCTAAAAATTGTTTGCAAATCGGACAATATACACATGAGATATTTAATAGGAGTGTAAAATTGAATTGATTCTTGAGAATAATTAAAGTCAGAAATCAATTTCGTTCCACTATTAGGTTATCGCTTTAAAAGAATTGGAATTGGAAATGTAATGGGAATTTTACTTTTTGAATCGTTTACAGTTACGTGTAACTGGCAGTAATTTGACCGGCGCCTGCAAGCTTATTTTTAAGGTAGCTCGCCACGAGCAACATGATAAACTGTTCCATGAGAATGATGTGCTGGAGCTGCTAATCGATGGCCTGGGCCATGCCTCGCCGTTGGATGATCCGGAGGCCTGCATTTATGCCTATGGCTGCATACGGTTTCTCACTGCAAGCAACGCCCGGGAGCGCGATGATACACTTAATCGCAACTGGGCCGCCGGTTTAGAGACGCTAGTGCCACCGGCAACGACCCCAACCATCTCAGCAGCAACAACTTTAGCAGCACCAACAACAGCGGCACACTATCCACGGGGGCTAAATGGCCACCTAACGCTGGTAGCACGCCTGACACATCATGGCGCCGTCGAGCTGATGATACTTCATTTACAAATGTTGAACGAAGCGGGAGCCACAACACGCCTCAGCGGACCGCCACTGCACACGCTTTATCAACTGTCGGCGGCGCTGCGCGCCTTAGCGGATGTTGCCCAGCAGCAGCAGCGATTGCAACTCCAACTGCAGCTGGCCTGTCCGCATCTAATACGCGCTGCCGAGGTAGTCATGGGCGAACTAGAGGTGCAGTCCAATGTGGTGCGCACGCTGAGGTAAACACAATTCCTACTCCCCCTGCTAACTGCAAGTATTTGATTGTTGCCCTTTCTCATAATTACTAGTGTGCTGTCTGAAAATCTGGACTGCTGTGAGACGCTGCTGAAATATGCAGCCCGCATCGGCTTGTTGCTGGGTCCCTACTCAAACGGCGGGCAGTGCAGCGAGCGCTTCTTGGACGTGCTCAGCCGTCTGGGCTACATACTGGGCAATATTCTGGCCAAGCATGAGTCTGCGCGTGTTCAGGTGAGTGCTTCACATTATTTTTTTTTTTTCTCAATAATTTGAGATGTTTGTAGTTAAACAAGTGGGAAAGGATTATCTTCGGCGTGCCGAAGAGTTTATACTCTTTTCGAGTCTGTGGATAGATTTCACTAGCTTCTATTTTACGTTTATGCATTGCAACTAATTCGCAGATGTCCCTCTACACGTGTTTTACGCAAAATTGCTTAACTATAAAAAAAACAAGTGAGATCGTTGCAGTCGCGCGGAGACGCTGCGTAATACTCTGATACCATTTTAAGAACAGCCGAAAGCAAGTGAACAGAACACTTTTACTGGTGTATGAGTGACCCGAAATCGGCCTTCCAAGCTTTTGGGGTCGGAGGTAGGGGAGGGGGGGGGGCGTGGTCGATCTTAAGAGGGGGTGACCAGAAGTATATCTTACAAATCTTGTGACTTTAGGTCCAAAACTGTGAAAGATATAAATTTTCACGATTTTTGGGGGCGGGAGGGGGCGTGGCCCCAAAATTAATTGGCCGCTCTTCAGAAGACTTGGCCAGAAGTCTACCCTCAAAGTTTGGTGACCCTAGCTCTTAAACTGTGCGAGATATAGGATTCCGTGTTTCGTGGGGGCGGGGAGGTTGGGGGGCGTTCTCGTGGGCGTGGCCGGAAAATCCAGAACGCAATCTTTTGAGCTGGTCAGCCCAAGTCGAAATTCTAAATTTGGGGACTCTAGCTTCAAAATTGCGGGAAATATACACGTGTCATCGAATTGTGCATTCGTGTAATATCGATTTTCGCGATTACGGGGGCGGGAGTGGATGTGGTCGAAATTTTGTGATCTGTAGAGGACGTAACCAGTAATACATATTCCAAATATGGTGACCTTAGCTCTAAAACTGCGGGAGATATAAGCATTTCAAATTAATTTTGGAGGGGGGCAGGTGGGCGTAATAATGGACGTGGCCGACTAACCTAGGGAGGTCATCAGCAATATACCTACCAAATTTGATTACTCCAGCCTTAAAATTGTGGGAGATATTCACGTTTAATCGATTTGTGATTTGAGGTGTATCGACATGTTATCGATTTGCCAGCCTCCCAGTGGGCGTGGCATAAATTTGGAACAAACTTGATCTGAAGCAGAAACCTATAATCATAACACAAAAGATTTAAGAGTCTATCTAATATCGGCCTGACGGAAATCCGACAAAACCAATATACTATGAGTACCTTCGGTATCAGAGTATAAAAACAAGTGGGCGAAAAGAAAATATATGCGTTGCTTTTCACGCTTCGCTGGGCACAACATTTAGGCAAAATAAAAGTGGGAAAGGATTATCTTCGGCGTGACGAACATTTTATACTCTTTCGAACCTTTATGCAATTTTCACTCTACTAACTGCACCACCAAAATTCAATATGCTGTAAAATATCGTTTTTTTCACTTGACATATTTTTTTTTATAGATAGCTATCATATGAATAATTCTTAAATTTAAATTTAAACATATGAATTATCATATTCATGCTATTTTGTCTTAAATATGTATTTATAAAAAAAAACAAGTAAGAGTGCTCTAGTCGGGACTGCCCGACTAGGAGATACCCTGAACCCAGTTCTGACATCCATTCATACTTGCCTAATAGTGTGCATACATACAAGCACACACATACTGCAAGCTGTGAAAACGGTTTAAGCAGTTATCTTGCTTTTTCACTGAGCCCCACACAATGAAAAGTAAAATCTTAAATAACTTCTGTGTTTAGTGTCCGATCTTTTTAAAATTTTTAAGACATAACATTGGCTATAAAATGTGTGACCAAACCAAATTGCAAGGTCATACCTTCAAAAATGAGTTTTTTGAATTTTTGGGGGGATTGGGGGTGGTATCCAAAAAGTGAAAAATGTGTTACATGTGTATGCTATTCGAGATTATACATGCCAAATTAGGGGCCTCTAGCTCTTATAACTTGTAAGTTATAGCCCAAAAACGCTGGTCTGAAATCGAAATTTATCGATAACTTTTGAACGTGACGAGTTATCGATAAATTTTAATAAACTTGATCTGTCCCGGGATTACGAGAACTTATATTCCAAATATGAAGTCTCTAGCTCTTGTAGTCTCTGATATCCGCGTGTTCATACAGACAGACGGACGGACGGACAGACAGACAGACGGACATGGCTAAATCGACTCGACTGTTGATACTGATCAAGAATATATATACTTTATATGGTCGGAGATGCTTCCTTATGCCTGTTACATACTTTTGCACAAAACCATAATACCCTTTTACCCATTTTTAATGGGTTCAGGGTATAAAAACAAGTAAGAGTATCCTAATCGGGTGTACTCGTCTAGGAGATATCCTGAAGCTAGTCGAATGTAAAGATTCATAGTTACACAGTGAGCAAAAAAAGTATTGCCACACCTCGGTTCTAAGTTTGTCATATGATAATTTTTTATCCACTTTTCATCGCACAGCATAAATAAAAACTTTATTTTTACTGAGCAACATATTATTTTATATATAAACAAGTGTGCTCTAGTCGGGATTGCCCGACTAGGAGATACCCTGAACACAGTCCTTACATTAATCCATACTAACCTATCAGTGTACATACATGCTGCAAGCAGTTTAAGCAGTTAGCTTGCTTCTTCACTGAGCCCAATACTATGGAAAGTTAAATCTTTCACAACTTCTGTGTTTATTGTCCGATCTTATTGAAGTTTTTTGGGTATAAAATCGGCAACAAGATGTGTGACCGAACCAAATGGCATGAAAAATGGGCTACGACTACATCGTTTTTACTTGTTTTTTCTTCGTCATATTTTAACAATTTATTTTTCCTTCTCAGTACTATCACAATGATGTGGCCATGGAGTACCTGCTGGATGTGTTGCAGCAGCTAAGCGAACGCTCACCTATTAGCGAGGCGCTGCTGGATGCCCAAATTAAGCTGATCCGAGTAGTGGCCAATATGAGCGTCAATGGGGAGGTAGGTGCTGGCCTGGGCAATCTGCACGCTCTGGGCGCCGTTCTGTTGCGTTTGCTACAGAATGCAGCCTCCGCGCTGGACACGCCCATTACGCCCACCCAGCCCGTTGAGCGGCTAGAACTGCTCCATGCAACGTTGGGCGCACTGCATAACTTGTACTTTTACCAGAAAACGGCAACAACAGAGACGCCATCGGAATCGACATTGTCAGCGGCTCCCGGCTCGCTGCAGAGTCTCATTGCTGAGCTGTCGGTGGCATTAGCAACTGCTTTGGGGCGCTGTCAATCGCCGGCTGTGGCCACAAAGGTGGCGCTAGCTCGCGTGCTGGGTAATCTGACGCGAAATGAGCTAGCGCGTCGTTGTTTCTGCGCCGCCGGCGGGTTGCCGCTAATTGTGCAACAGTTGACGCGGCCAGCTCGCGGGCAGGATTATGAGCTGTGCACCTGTGCCACCGGAGTGCTAGTAAATTTGCTGGGTGATGGAGAGCAGCGGGGTCAGTTTTTGAAGCTGCGTGGTGCAGAGCTACTAGCGTTGCTGCTGCGCGGCGCACTAGAGCGGGAAAATTGGTTTCTAGCTAACATCGTGTGTCAGGCACTGTGGAATCTGCTAATTGATGCACAGTGGGCGAAGGCATTGTGCCACAGTAGCAGCATTCTGGACGAGATCAGCGACCTGCTTGCGGATTATTTGGATGAAGGGCGTCTGATCACAGACCACGAGGACAATGACGATGAGGCGGAACAGGAGTCGATAAAAGAGCGAGAACCGGAAACCGATGTGAAACTGGAAGCGGACGTGGCCCAAGAAGTATTGTGGGTGGATTTTGCGCTCGTGGCCACCGATTTGTTAGAACGCATACAAAACAACTTCCATAAACAGCAGCAGGAAGAACGTCGGACGATACTTATCGATAACGGGGATGGCAACGATAAGAACGATGTACAGTGAATCACTAAAGTATTTATTGCTAAGCATATGGAGCATAAACCCAAGTAGTTCACCATCTTAGCAACTACTTTTTATACCCTGAACCCATTAAAAATGGGTAAAAAGGATATTATGGTTTTGTGCAAAAGTATGTAACAGGCATAAGGAAGCATCTCCGACCATATAAAGTATATACATATTTAATTCAAAAATTTAAATAGCCCAAGCAGACTAATTTTTTATCACGATTTAGAATACAATTTCTGAAAATATGAAAAACTATATATATTAAACCCCCTTCCTTCACCAGATTTTTGAGGCAGAAAAAACCATTATCTTATTTTTGAATTTAATAACTACTTTGTCTGGTATTGATAACTTTATAAATTATACAGAGTAAACTTTTGACACCAGAGACATTTTAAAACAAAACAAGTGGGAAAAGTTATCTTCGGCATGCCGAAGATCTTATACTCATTTCGAACCTTTAGACAATTTCACTCTGCCAACTGCACCACTGAAATTTCAATAGTAAAAAATCGTTTTACCGCGTGGCATTTTTTTTTTTTGCTTTAAGAATTGGTATCATATTAATTTAAATTTGGCATTTTAAATATTGAATTCAAGCTTTTTGATATTTATTTGAAAAAAATAATTAGAAAAAAAATAAAAAGCAATATGTTGCGGCTGGGATTTGAACCGTGTCTATGTTGTCTATGTGTCTCCCCGTTTGTCAGTGCAGCACTCTAATACCTACGCCACCAAGCAGTTTTGAAATGCGCGGACAAACTCAATTATACTGATCTTTTTTTTTAGCGTTGAACAGTTTTTGTTCTAAGATATTGGTAGCAAATGAATTTGATTACAGTTGTTTTATATTTGAAAGGAACAATAAGAAAAAATTAAAATATTTATTGGTCGCCGCTAGGAATTGAACCAGCAACTTTCGTTTGCCAGGGCGCCACTTTATCCCTTACGCCACAAACCGTTTTAGTGATCGATGTCAAAATCCCTTGAAGAGCAGACTGTCAAAAACTTACTCTTGCTTGGGTTTGTTTCCTCATATGCACCTGTTCTTTCAACATATTTAATAACGCATATCTTCGCTGTTTATAACTCAATCGATTGCGATTTTACCCATTGATGAGTTATAAGGATGTTCAAGTGTACAATGAAATTGAAAGCAATTGCTTTGAAAACATGGGATTTATGATCAAAACCGACTTCAAGTTGTATGGCAGCTATAAGATAGAGTGGTCCGATCCGGCCGGCTCCGACCAATGTGCTGTCCCCTTGAATGATAAGTGCCTGTGCAAAGTTGCATCGCGATAGCTCTAAAACTGAGGGACTAGTTTGCATATATACAGACAGACGGACATATGGACATATGGACATGGCTAGATCAATTTGTTTTGTCGTTCTAAGCATACTGGCAGTAACGTTTGGGGATCTCCGACGCTTACTTCTATGCGTTACAAACTTCAGCACAAAGTTAATATACTATTTTCGTCGAAAAGAGTATAACGCAAATATATGAATAGTCGCCGCTGGGAATCGAACCTCCGAGCTCGCCTTTGTCAGAGCGTGACTTTACCAATTACGCCACCAAACCGTTTTGATTTTCGATGACAAAATCGCTTGAAGAACAGTCTGTTAAAAACTTACTTGCACTTGGCTTTGTTTGGTCGTATACACCTGTTCTTTCAAAGTATTTAATAACACATAACTATTTATAATTCAATCGTTTTGCAATTTGAAATATTTATGATTTATATGGTCTTCAAGTGTACAAAGAAGGCGATAGCTTTGACTGACCTTCAGTTGTTTGGGTTTAATACTCCTGATACTGTTTTTATTTAAATGTATTATTCTTAACTATATTAAATATGTGAGCATTACTTTATTCATACTACAGTTTTTTTTTAAGTTCGTTGTTATTATGTGAAAATACCTTCTGTTGATTGAAAAACATTTTTCTTAAGCGTATTTATATTTAGCTTCGTATAGAACAACAGTAGCAACATAAATATGATGATAAAAGAATGTCTCGTGCGACCCTGATTAAAATTAAATTTATATTTAATTTTTGGGTAAAATCAAAACTTTTTTAGAGAGACATCAATGCATAACATTTTAAGATTAGTTACATTGAAATATTGCCTCAGGTTTCGCTGAAATCTGCGTAGGATATGGCGACGAGCGGAGAAACCTGCCAATAAGCTTTGATTCAGGATGGTATCAGTGCAGCATTAAGGATATCGCCTGCAAAGATGCGCTCTCGGTGGAGGCGTACTAAATGGCGATCGCTACAAAAGGCGATTACTGGAGAAGATTCTTCAAATGTTCAAGATGTACAACCCGCATCTCCAGATGAACGACTGGATGTAGCGGTTGGGCTCTCGCGGCAAGTCATTCTCATCATCAACGAAAAATCAGCTGAGGCTCTAGCCAAATCGTGCGGTATTGCCCGATACGGATACAAGACTGTATCCATTCGGGTTTACCGCTCAAGAGCCCCAGCTCGACGAATCCGACGCTCGAGTTGACAAACCAACAACCCAAGCCGGACAAAATGGCGGAGACGTCGAGAATGATGCGCTAGAGGGATGCATCGATGAGGACCTCTTGCTGGAGAGCCAATTTGAGAATGCCAACCAAACAATGGTGGAGGCTAATACAGAAAATGTCTCTGACTTCTTCAGATTAACCATCACAACTGCAAAGCAGCAGCCTCTTCTCTCCTTTTCCGCCTAAGACAAGGCGGAACCGATGCTCAGGAAACTTAAGTATGCGGTAGCAAGGTTTCTGGATTGGGGAAAAGAGAGAATAGCATATAACAAAGGTTAAGTCCTCGCTTGCATTTTAGCAACAAAACAAACTAAAGACATATTTTCGTTTTCAAATTTTAGCGACGAAAACACAGCATTGAACTCAAGCCCAAATTAATGAATCTGAGTTCATGGCCCAAGACCCCCGGAACCCCTCTCCGCAAAAGACGCAGCATGACTTCACCAACGACAGCTTATCATAGGGGATTGGCCTTCTCGTTGGATGCGATTCAAAGGCGACCGAGGCAGTCAGTTTTCAACTACATCCTCAACACACAGCCCTAAATATGAGTATTATTGAAAACGTATGGGCGTATATAAAATAAAAACGATGTGTTAATCTAACAAGGACTCGTGATGAAAAAATATCCGAAGTAGAAACATTCGGGAAGGATATTCCATTGGATTATATCAAAACTTTGGTTAATTCTGTTCCCCGACGGCTGCAAAAAGTTATAAATGCCAAGGGAGGCTATACTTTTTATTAATAACAAGTAAAATTATCCAAATACTTTCGATTTTGTTAAAATTTTCAATCTTAAATAATATGTCAAAATACTTATGCCACCATACATTTTTAAAAAATTATTTTTGTTATTCTTATTAAAATACTTTTGTAAAATGTTTTCGTATATTTTGAAAATAAATAAACATATCTTTACACCATATTTATTTTAAATTTGTTCAATGCTCATTTAAAAAGTTATTATCGAAAACGCATGGTGGTTTCTTTGTCAAAATATATATGCCGCCGACTGTAGATCCGTCAGTAGAGACACACCCCAAGGGGGAGTCCTCCCCCCTCCTATGGAACAAAGCAGTAAATGGACTGCTTCGCTCGATAGAGGGTCGGCTTTTGCATGATGACCATTGGAATCCATCAGAATTTACACAGACGGTTCTAAGTACGACAATTATGTAGGTGGTGGCGTTTTCCGCAACGAACCCCTATCACGAATTCTTTTAGACTTCCCGAGCACTGCAGTGTTTTTCAAGCAGAAGTCGCTCCAATAACCGCAATCGCAAGGATGGACAGTTTTGAAGTCAATGGTAGAAGAATCTGCATCTACTCAGATATCAAGGCTGCTATCAAGTCTATACAAGCGATATCAACGCTGACGTAAATCTCATCAAGATTTAACAGGACGTGTTGATATTTATCTCATATTGGTCCCAGTACATAGGTACATCGAGGGCAACTGCATTGCAGATGAGCTCTCTCTCCTTCCGGATAAGGAAAATATGGGTATTCTCATGACCAACTGTGAGTTAGAAGCTCCCACCCAATTTGAACTCGATGCAGACAAAAGGTGGCAGGACACCACCACTGCATGCTAGGTCGCTCTGCAAACCTGGCCGAAACGCTGTAAACAACGCTGGAAGGAGCTATGCCAATTGAACAGAACCAACTGTTGAACGGCAGTGCGCGCAATCACAGGCTAGTAGGCTGCTAGACTAAACGGACATGGCTAGATCGACTCGGCTGTTGATACTGATAAAGAATTTGTGTTATTTATATATCTGTTACATAGTTTTGCACGACTACATTTTTTATAGGTTCGAAGTATACAAATTGGGACCACTCTGCCAAAAATCGGGTATAGCGCCCTCACCTGTGTTCAGTAATTACAATAGTATCAGAGTAATACGCAGTCGGTAACGCCCGACTGCAACGTTTTTACTGGTTTTTAGTGGATAAGCACTCGTACACCAGAAATGAATTGAAAATGTATCCCCCAAGCCAATCACATTCGTATCCTTCAAGCTAATCGTATTCGTATCCCCTGGGCGAACCCATTCTTCATTCGCCTAGACGTGTCAGAAAAGTGATCCATTCCCTCCCAATAAAAAAGCGATATCTACGGCGAGGGGCGGTTCCTACTATAAGTATCACATGAGCCGTTGATACGAAATTAGTGCCATCAGTAGTTTAACAATGCGAGCTGTCAGGAATGTAGGAGATTTCTCGGCATAGCTTTTTTTTTTTTTGATTTTTTATTTGGCAAGCTACATAGGGTGTTTACCCTATTTCCAGGCTGGTATAACGTTGAACTTTAAAAACCCAGCTCAGTGGGGAGATGACGCTGTTGTTAGCACGGGTATGCTATAATATATATTG
Source organism: Drosophila flavopinicola (assembly GCA_035042425.1). Classification (NCBI taxonomy): domain Eukaryota; kingdom Metazoa; phylum Arthropoda; class Insecta; order Diptera; family Drosophilidae; genus Drosophila; species Drosophila flavopinicola. The sequence goes on along the minus strand of JAWNLL010000301.1, from coordinate 52,872 downwards.
CTATAATTTGCTAAAATAGCCGGCCGTTTCGCGACCGGCCAAGGATCTAGAGGTCCGACGGGTGCTTGCGCTTTAGACGCCTATGTCTCGCCGGTCTTGCGAGTTGTCTAGCCAGGCGGTTAGTGCGGTCTAACAAACGTGCGCGATACCGGTTGGAGCTTTTACTTATGGCCTCACACACCGTTGGTATTTGAAGGTCGTTAAGGATAGTCTCATTTTTTACGTAATGTTGCCACTTAATATTGGTCATGCGGCGCAAAAACTTTGTTATTGTAGCTTGAACTCTTCTTAGGGTAGTGTCACATGCAGTCCCCCAGCAAGTGATACCCCAATTCAACATTGGCAGTATAATGGCCTTAAATAACCGTACTTTGGCTCTTAGGGAAAGACCACTCCCTGGTCTGAGAAGCCAGTCCAATTTCCCCAGTTTTTTGTTCACTGTTCCACATGCTTTTTTAATATGGCTGCTCCATGTGAGGCGCCTGTCCAGGGTCACTCCCAAATAAGTGATGTTATCAGTGTGCGCGATTCTCTTACCATCTAGATAAAGCCGACGTGAGCGACCAGGCCGGAGTGCAAACGTGGCGTGATGGTTTTTTTCAATATTCGGCTCTATATTCCATCGCGAGGCCCAGCACTCGAACTCATCTAGGAATCCTTGGACACTTCTGGAGGCAGTCGTTGAGTAACTGCTAGAAGTTAGGAAAGCTGTGTCGCCAGCATATGTTGCCGTCAATGATCCGCGTGTATTGAGGATGGGAAGATCCGCCGTAAATACAGTGTATAGTATTGGTCCAAGAATACTACCCTGAGGTACACCAGCCCGAATAGGACGCATTCCGGACCGGGCTTCTCTGTATTCGACAGCAAATGCTCTGCCTTCCAGGAAAGAGACAAGCACCTTCCAGAGACCTTCAGGGAGCAGCGGCATTAGCTTGTAGCAGAGGCCCTCGTGCCAGACCCTATCAAAAGCCTGCCGAATGTCCAGGAAAACTGCGGCACAGTATTTTTTCTTTTCGAAGGCGCTGAGGATGTGGCTTACAACACGATGGATTTGTTCAACCGCATTATGGCGTCCTCGGAAGCCAAATTGATGGTCTGGTAGCGCATTTTCAAAAGCGTCAACGGCCAGAAGACGGGTTAAAAGGATTCTCTCAAAAACCTTTGAAAAAGTAGGCAGGAGACTTATCGGCCTGAAAGAGTCCGGATTGTGGGGATCCTTGCCTTTCTTTGGCACCATAACAATAAGAGCGCGCTTCCATGGGGCCGGGAAATGACCCAAGTCAAGTACGGCATTGAACAGCCGACAAAGCTGTGAGACAATTACGCTGGGTAGTGCCTTGGCCACTTTGCCATCAATAGAATCCATTCCAGGTTCCTTAGAGAGAATCAACCTCTTTATTTGAGAATGAACCTCATCTTCGTTAACCGGCTGGACAAAATGGGAGGGGCCGAAGAATAGGCCAATCCTCGAGACGGTGGTTCTTACCTTGTCTGGTCGCGAAATCAAATGGAGTGAACCGTGCTTCGAGTTCATTCGCAAAAACTTCAGCAATATCGTCATCAGTACGAGCCCATGTACCATCATTACGTCTGAGAGGGAGCCTGCGAAGAGGCTGTCGCTTGATGCTGCGGGTGCACTTCCACAACGCAAAACCATGTTCCTCGTCAGGGTCGATGGCGTTGAGCTTGTTTACAAAGAACTCCGACTTAGCAGACTTAAGCACACGCCTAAGATTTGAGACAGCGGCTTTCCACCTGGCCAGATCCAGCAGATGACGCGTCCTCATCCACTCGCGACGCAGAGAATGCCCTCGTCTAGCCAAAATCGAAATCTCAGGTTAAGAGGATGCCCAAGATGGCGGAGGTGCGGATGGGGTTCCGGTAGCAGAAGGAGCAGCAAGGTGAATCTTGTCAACCAGATCCTGAGCAAAAGCGTCAATGTTAGCAGGAGTGTCAAGAGGGAGAGGGTTAGCAATAGCTAGTGTCGAGAGCCGAGTACCAAAGTCCTCTATATTCGAGCCACGGGGGAGAAGCCTAGGTTTGGCGGTAACCACAAAGGCGGACACACAAAAGTAAGCCAGCAACGGGATGTGATCAGAGGATAGACCTGTACACTCTGATATGGCGAGGTGGTTGCAGGGGATGCCTTTGTAGACCGCAAAGTCAATGGCCTTGGGGAGATACCGGGTATTTCCCGGTCTCGGCATACCATTTTGACTTTCGTAAGGTCAGATCTACTACCAGACTACGTAACTGGAGGAGGAAAAAAGATGGAAACGACCAGCATCAGTTTTAGATTCCATGCTAATTACGTGCTAACATTTTAGTCACTGCTCGAATTTCGTGCTAGCTCCCTAGGGCGTGGTCAGCGCAAAAGTATCATTAATGCGATAGCTACGGTGGTGCATATTCTTACTTACGCAAGGGGTAGATCCTTGATCCCTTTTGTATCTTAGAGCACGCTATTAGCAAGTACCGCGTAAACTATATTTTCTTCCAGCAATCGTACAAATTTCGCATCTAGCTGAGAATTATTGAGTTATGAGCTAAGAAAGTAAAAATAAAACAAGTGAGAACGTTGCAGCCGGGCGGAGCCGACTGCGTAATACTCTGATACCATTTTTAGAACAGCTGAAAGCAAGTGAACAGAACATTTTTGTTGGTGTATGGGTGACCCGAAATCGGCCTTCCAAGTTTTTGGGGACTGGAGGGGCGTGGTCGATCTTAAGAGGGGGTGACCAGAAGTCTATTTTCCAAATTTGGTGATTTTAGCTCTAAAACTGTGGATGATATACATTTTCGCGATTTTTGGGGGCGGGCGGGGGCGTGGCCCCAAAAATGTTTGTCCGATCTTTAGAGCGGGTGACAAGTCTATCTTCCAATTTTGGTGACTCTAGCTCTAAGACTGTGGAAGATATAAGCTTTCGCGATTTTTGGGGGCGGGAGGGGGCGTGGTCCCAAAAAATTTGGCCGATCTTTAGAGGGAGTGACAAGAAGTCTATCTTACAAACTTCTTGACTCTAGCTCTAAAACTGTGGAAGATATACATTTGCGCGATTTTTGGGGGCGGGAGGGGGCGTGGCCCCAAAAGTGTTGGCTGATCTTTAGAGCGGGTGACAAGAAGTCTATCTCACAAATTTGGTGACTCTAGCTCTAAAACTGTAGAAGATATAAGCTTTCGCGAATTTTGGGGGCGGGAGGGGGCGTGGCCCCCAAAATTTTTTCCGATCTTTAGAGGACTTGGCCTGAAGTCTACCCTCAAAGTTTGGTGGCCTTAGCTCTTAAACTGTGCGAGATACAGGCTACCGTGTTTCGTGGGGGTGGGGTGGCTGGGGGGCGTTAGAGTGGGCGTGGCCGGAAAATCCAGGACGGAATCTTTTGAGGTGGTCAGCCCTTATCTAAATTCCAAATTTGGGGACTCTAGCTTTAAAATTGCGGGAAATACACACGTGTTATCGAATTGTGCATTCATGTATATAGATTTTCGCGATTACGGGGGCGGGAGTGGTCTGTAGAGGACGTCACCAGTAATATATATTCCAAATATGGTGACCTTAGCTCGAAAGCTGCGGGAGGTATAAGCATTTAAAATTATTTTGGGAGGGGGCTGGTGGGCGTAATAATGGGCGTGGCCGATAAACCTAGCATCCAATTTTTCGGCAGGTCACCAGCAATATACCTACCAAATTTGATTACTCTAGCTTGAAAATTGTGGGAGATATTCACGTTTAATCGATTTGTGATTTGAGGGGTATCGACATGTTATCGATTTGCCAGCCTCCCAGTGGGCGTTGCATAAATTTGAAACAAACTTGATCTGAAGCAGATAGCTATAATCATAACACAAAAGATTCCAAGAGTCTATCTAATATTGTTTCGGAAATACGTGCGTTCATCCAGACAGACAGACGGACAGACGGCTAGACGGACGGCCTGACGGACATCCGACAAAACCAATGTACTATGAGTACTTTCGGTATCAGAGTATTAAAAAATCTACATAAATGTTGTTCCACTTGAATAGCACACTTTTTATACTCTTTTCGAAGAAAATAGTATATTAAGTTTGTGCTGAAGTTTGTAACGCATAGAAGGAAGCGTCGGAGACCCCCAAAAGTTATTGCCAGTATGCTTAGAATGACAATACAAATTGATCTAGCCATGTCCGTCTGTCTGTCTGTCTGTATGTATGCTAACTAGTCCCTCAGTTTTTGAGCTATCGCGATGCAACTTTGCACAGACACTTATTATTCAAAGGGACAGCACATTGGTCGGAGCCGGCCGGATCAGATCACTATATCTTATAGCTGCTATACAACTGGCAATGAATTAAATATTCTTAGAACAAAAAAAAACAAGTGGAGAAGGATTATCTTCGGCGTGCCGAATATTAAATACTCTTTTCGAACCTTAAGCAATTTTCAATAAGTGCTACCGAATTGAACAATAAACAAGTTTCAGTTTTTCCAAAAAGTCAAAACTACATTACATATGTATACTACAATATACATACCAAATTTTGTGCTTGTTGCTCTTATACCTTTCAAGGCTGCTGTCGGAAATTGAATTGTCATAAAACTTAATCTGCATATGAGCAAACAAAGTCAAGCGCAAGTAAGCTTTTGACAGTCTGCTCTTCAAGGGATTTTATCATCGATCATCAAAACTGCTTGTGGCGTAAGGGGTAAAGTATCGCTGACCAACGAAAGCTCGCGGGTACGAAACTCAGCGGCGACTGGTCATTACACATACAACGCAAAACAAATGCTCAGTATAATCGAGTTTGTCAGCGCATTTAAAAACTGCTTGGTGGTGTAGGTATTAGAGTGCTGCGCTGAAAAACGGGAGAACATGGTTCAAATCCCAGCCGCGACTTATTGCATTTTATTTTTTTTCTAATTATTTTGTTCAATTATATATTAAATAGCTTGAATTCCATAATTTAAAAGAAATATTTAAATTCATTTGATACCAATTCTTAGAGCAAAAAAATAAATGCCACGCAATAAAATGATTTCTTACTACTTTTGAAATTTCAGTGGCCTAAAAATTTGCCTAAAGGTTTGAAAAGAGTATAGAATCTTCGGCACGCCGAAGATAATCCTTTCCCACTTGTTTTTTGTTTAATTTGAAAATATAAATTTAATTTGAAATAAAATGGGCCATTTTAATAGTGTGTTGAGCCTCCTCTGTTCAAAATTACCTCGTAAACCCTATTGGATAGGAATTATACAAAATTTGTATATAATCCAGGGAAATTGTAGCCCACGCTCGCTGAATGGCTTCAATTAGTTCAGTTTTGGTTCAAAACTGTCTACCAGACTCATAAACCTTTCGGGCCAGCCATCCCCATACATTTTCTATAATATTCAGGTCCGGAGAGTATGGTGGCCAGTTCAAAAGTGCAATATTTTTGGACTTGATGAACGATTTAACAGTACGTGCAGTGTGTATTGGAGCATTGTCGTGTTGGAAAGTCCACGGCAGTTGTCCAAAGAGACTTTCCAATGGTGGAAAAGCCTTTTCCAAAACACCTTGGTAAGAATAAGCGATCATCAAAATTGAAGTTCGCAAGTGCCATGATAGAATATGGCTCCCCAAACCATAACTCCGCCTACTCGGCTGTGCAAACGATTCAACTGGTGGGGCTCCTTCCTCAAATCGTGGAAATAATAATTGTAGCCATCAGGACCTTCCAAATTAAACTTTTTCTCATCAGAGAAAACAACGCACTGCCACTCTCTTCTTCTTTACGTGTATGGTCCAGTTGTGGTTTTTTCTTAGCTTCGTTATTCGAAATAACCCGCCATACAGTTGTCTTGCTCGCATCGACACCTGCCTTTGACCTAGTCCTGTCAACAGAATCATGGGAATTCGAGGCGTCACGCAAAATTGACCGCTTATCAGAAGCTGAGATAACGCTTTTTAAACGGCCTTTCATATTTGTTTCATAGTTTTGATCATTTTGAATAAAATTATATATATCTTTTCTGCTTCTTCCTATTTTTTTTTTTGCATATTTCAGTCACAGAAAGGCCACACTCTATAGGTTTTTATTTTCACCTGTTCTTCGTCGGTTAAAGCCTTACCACGGCCAATATTTGCTAGCTTTTAAAGCAAAATCAAAAGAAATTAGCGAAAAAATGTAACGGCACATTTGCAGAGCACCGTTGTTTTCTCAGAATGACCACAAAAGAACATAAAAAAACAACAACATTAGGTTTGACAAAGTCTTTAGAATATTGATTTATAATCAAATACCAATGATAAAACGAAGTGTGCTATTCACGTGAAACGGAGTGTATACACATTATATGGTCGGAGATGCTTCCTTATGCCTGTTACATACTTTTGCACAACTTTATTATACCCATTTTTAATGTGTTCAGGGTATAAGAAGCTTTTCGACCATAATTAGACATTTTGAGACATAAGTTATAAATATCGATTGAGTGCGGGGTGTACCGTATCGGGGTATTATGATCGACGAAAGACTTTGTTTCCTAGAGCATCTAGCCTCTACCAACACTAAGACAGCAGCAGCAAACACAGCGCTTATGCTGATCATGCTGAACAATGTCATTAAGGAACGCGAATTCCAAGTAGATTATAAACTGTCTTCATGGAGTCAAACTATTTACAGCTGGGCTTAGTGTGTACATATGTATGTATGTATGTATATGCCAGAGATTGGCAACGGTGCACTGCAACTACCAGTACACTGCAAAAGTACACTGTATTTTATATACACGAGTATTGCAAACACCGCACACAATATGTGAGGTATTTTACTGATGTCTTTTTGTGTGTGTTTGCTTGACCCGGTGGCAAATATGCCCATTTTGTATTGAGTTAGTTGTTTTTTACTTTACGTTTTCAGCAGCGCAAAAATGGTATACACATCAAACTAAAACTCACCCTCACATTGTTTATGACGATCGCGACACAAGCAGTATGTATGTTTTGCTATTCACGCTACGCTGGGCTCAATATTTAGCCAAAATAAAAGTGGGGAAGGATTATCTTCGGCATTCCGAAGATTTTATACTCTTTTCGAACCTATTTTTTTTATTATTCTAAGACATTGGTATCATGAATTTAAATTTTTCTTTTGAAATATTAAATTCAAGCTATTTTATATTCAACGAAAGACTCCACGCAAATGAAAGTGCAAACGACAGAGACCAACAGAAATGCTGCAAATGTGTCTAACTGTACATTATTATGTTAGTGTTGTGCGCTACTTTCGGTCAACCGCATGCAGTGCAAGTGTATCCACAACACATTTCTTGAAGATCAGAACAGAATACGATAACAGCTGCGTAAAGAAAAACCCAAAAGCAATTAGTGTATGTTTGAATACAACCCAATACTATTTGTGGTTTTGGTACAACATTTTTTACGAGTATACTAGAAGTACTGAAAATAAGCACCGCTACCGTTTACTGATTATATTCATTATACATTTTTTACCCATTTTTAACAGAGTATAATAAATTGTACAACATGAAGCGTCATTTAGATAGGTCACACCCCGAACTTTATTCAATTGTTGGTAATGAGCTTAGCGATTTGGGTGAAAAGAGAATCAGTACTAGTTAAAATCAAAGAATAAGTAAAACACGAGTGCTCTAGTCGGGAGTGCCCGACTAGGAGATACCCTGAACCCAGTCCTTACATCCATTCATACTTATCTACTATCAATGCACATCCATACAAATACAGACATACTGCAAGCAGTGCAAGCAGTTTAAACAGGCTAACTTCTTCGCAATGCGCCACACTATGGAAAGGTTAATCTTAAATAACATCTGTGTTTATTGTTCGATCTTTGTGAAATTCTTAGGACATAAAAATGGCTAAACAAGTAAGGGTGCTCTAGTCGGGACTGCCCGACTAGGAGATACCCTGAACCCAGTTCTGACATCCATTCATACTTGCCTAATAGTGTGCATACATACAAACACACCACACATTACTGCAAGCTGTGAAAACGGTTTAAGCAGTTATCTTGCTTTTTCACTGAGCCCCACATAATGGAAAGTAAAATCTTAAATAACTTCTGTGTTTATTGTCCGATCTTTTTAAAATTTGTAGGACATAACATTGGCTATAAAATGTGTGACCAAACCAATTTGCAAGGTCATACCTTCAAAAATGAGTTTTTTGAATTTTTGGGGGATTGGGGGGTGGTATCCAAAAAGTGAAAATTTGTTACATGTGTATGCTATTCGAGATTATACATGCCAAATTAGGGGCCTCTAGCTCTTATAACTTGTAAGTAATAGCCCAAAAACGCTGGTCTGAAATCGAAATTTATCGATAACTTTTGAATGCGACGAGTTATCGATCAAATGAAATAAACTTGATCTGTCCCGGGATTACGAGAACTTATATTCCAAATATGAAGTCTCTAGCTCTTGTAGTCTCTGATATCCGCGTGTTCATACAGACAGACGGACGGACGGACGGACGGACGGACGGACGGACAGACAGACAGACGGACATGGCTAAATCGACTTGGCTGTTGATACTGATCAAGAATATATATACTTTATATGGTCGGAGATGCTTCCTTATGCCTGTTACATACTTTTGCACAAAACCATAATACCCTTTTTACCCATTTTTAATGGGTTCAGGGTATAAAAAATGGGCGAACACACCAAATTGCAAGTTCATACCTTGAAAATTGTTTTCACTTTTGGGGGGATGCGACTACGGTATCCAAAAAGTAAAATATTTTTAAATGTTGTGCCTCTAGCTCTTATAACTTTTAAGCTGACAAAAAAACCCAGGTCTGAAATCGAAATTTATCGATAACTTTTGAACGGGTCGAGTTGTCAATAAAACGAAATAAAATTGACCTACCCTGGCTCGGAAGGGGCCGACTGGACCATACTCTAAGCCCAGTCCCAATATTAATTCTGAATCTAGGTTTCGTTCAAAGAAAACCATATACTATACATACATACATATGTATGCCTTTTGGCAAGGTCTTAGACATAACAAGAATAAATTATTAAAGCAAAACAGCGCGCAGTCGACTGCACAGCTGACGACGCTGCCCAAAATGTAGCTTACTTCACTAACATCCGCAACTATGTTCGCTTCCTCTCGCTCTGTCTCACATACGCATATAATATAACGCATATTATAATTGTTGTTTTAGCGTTTAATTTATTTATGTATAACACAAATTGATTAAATCAGCACAATAGAAAATTGGCATGGTTGAAAAAAAGCATCATTGTGTGGAAAGCGTATCAGCGTGTGAGTTAAACGTGATTTGAGGTTACGCGAAAGTTGTACAAAATGACCACATGCACTAAATTTAACATCGGCAAAAAATTATCAGCTTTTTTTGACAGGTAGCTGTTGTGGGGCGTTGGGTGGGTGTGCTGAGTAACACATGCAGCAGTAGATAGAGGGGAAGAGAGTAAAAGTTAAATTGGAGTACCTACAAATTATTTAAATAAAGGCTCAAAGCAGCTGTTTTTTTTCTAGTTATATGATAATCTCCGAGTGCGTACACATAGGCATGATCTAATACATGGATTCGATTTAAGCATAACTCACCATAGGTTCTCCTTGCTGGCGGCGGCATCCCTCTTTTTCGTTGTAAAAGATGATGTCAGCGCATTGCTGCCAGTCATCGCATGCGTGACGCTGTCCAATGTCATTGCTCCAGGAGACCTATTGCCGTCTTCTTCGTTAGGTTCCTGAGGTTTAGGGGGTAACTGCTGCGAGATGCACGGAAATCGTTAGACACTAACAATGGACGAGCAATAACAAAAGTAGCAAAAGAGTTGCAATAAATTCAGAAGCCAGCAGCAAATAATTGCAAGGTGACTGTTTTTAGATACGCCAACGCTAGCAGCGACACTTCCGCTACTCTTTAATTTGCATTTGAAATGTGCAATTGATTTATATTTAAGCATATTAGTAATTTATGGGTTCGCATGCTAAGCGGCACAGAATCTGCAGCTGCTGGCGTCTGTATGTTAATATGTTTGTCCGTGTAACTCTCTCTGTCTGCCTATGAAGTGTTCCAAATTTCTTAACGTTTACATCTTTTTTTTTCTTTCTGTTTTCGTACTGAAGTTTTTACTCGATTATTTTTGTAAAATCGGCTTACAATTATAGCGTGTGTCACGAAATTGGAACTTTAGCGTTTAAACTGTTGGATGTGCCGTTCGCTACTTTCTTTTAAGCTAAATTTTTTTAAATAATAACAAAAATTTACGCCCGATACCGTGATGACGAACTTTTTGCTGAAATAATACAACGAAACTGCACACAGTGTGTACACCTTGCCATAGAATTGGTAATTGGTATAAGTGTTGTCAAGCGCACAACAAGTAAGAAATCTGGCATCCCTATACACACTGTTGTATTTGTGTGAACTATTGGTTGCCAAGCGAAAACGGTGTTCTCCGCAAAAACACAAAGTACCACCATATTAACTTTAGCATTTCACTACGTTTAGAGTATTTAAAAAAAACACTGAATCAGAATACACACTAAGTTTAAAAGCTAGCAAAATGCAGAGGTTTGTGTTCATTATTACTGCGACATTTACCATATTCGCAAGCAATTCGCCACAAATAAACGGTACGTCTGCTCCGAACAAGTTTGCTGCTCATTAAACTCTTTTGTACATATACATACATGCATATGTATACTTAGCAGGCACGAGTACATCGACGTAGCTGTAACAGTTACGACTGCAGCTGCGCATGTGTGCGTGTGTATGTCTGCGAATGCGTAAAATATTTATATTTGACCTATTTTGCAGCGTTGCTGCGTCGCTGTTATCAATGCCGCTCCCGTGGCGAACTGGGCAGCTGCAAGGATCCGTTCAGCTTCAACGCCACCGACGTAGACAGTGAGTCTGGACTCCACGCCATACCCTGCGCCAGCGGCTGGTGCGGCAAAGTGATCGAGGGCGGTGGCACCTATGCACTTGATGGTAGGTGTCAACTGAAGATGGATCCGTGATTAGAATTCCACAATTTTTGTCCAAATAATTTTTTTTTTGCAATTTGAAAACTTGTATTTTCTATTAGCAAGACATTCGCCTCATGTTAAATGTGAATTTCCTTTACTTTTGAACTTTAAACTTTCAATTTACAGAAAGCAAATAAAACATTCACTTAGTAGGACACTTGGTTATTTACATAAAAAAAAAAATTAAAAATCATTATCTCATAAAATTTGTTTCTTAGTTTCAAAATAACATATCTAATTTAATATGGTTTTTCATACCAACAATAATACTTTTGAGCTTCCGATTCTATGCAACAGCCAAATATGTCCTCAACATTTGCTGTAATTTTCTAATGTAAACCCAACCAGCAAAACAAAATTACAAATATTTTTTCTCCTAAGACGATTTTTTTAAAATTCGCGATTTTATGGTGTGATTCATTACAAAGAAAATAAGTGTCCGTTCACTCAAATTGTTGAACAAATAACGAAGGTAATAGCTCTTGACCAACTAATAAGAATTTCGGTTTTTTGTGTAACACGCCCAATTTAGAAGTGGCTATCAGTTCATCGTAAGAGAGGATCTACCGACTTCTAAAAATTATCAGATTTTAGAGTAATTTCTGAAGTAAACTAGGTCGCTGAATCAGAAAATAAAGTCAAAAACAAAATTAGTCTGACAATTTTTGAAAAAATCCAAAAATTCTGTTTATACTCTTTTTCGAAGAAAATAGAATATTAAGTTTGTGCTGAAGTTTGTAACGCATAGAAGGAAGCGTCGGAGACCCCCAAAAGTTACTACCAGTATGCTTAGAAAAACAAAACAAATTGATCTAGCCATGTCCGTCTGTCTGTCTGTCTGTATGTATGCAAACTAGTCCCTCAGTTTTTGAGCTAACGTGATAAAACTTTGCACGGAGACTTATTACTCAAAGGAACAGCACATTGGTCGGAGTCGGCCAGATCGGGCCACTATATCTTATAGCTGCCATACATCTGGAAGTCGGTTTGGCCATGAATACCATTTTTTTCAAAGCTATCGCGATGAAACGTTGCACAGATACTTATTATTCAACTATACATCACATTGATCGGAGCCGGCCGGATCGGATCAATATATCTTATAGCTGCCATGCAACTGGTAATAAATTAAATATTCTAAGAACAAAAAAAAAAAAATGTTACGCTATAAAACGATTTTTTACAGCATATGAAATTTCAGTGGTGCAGTTGGCAGAGTGAAAATTGCCTAAAGGTTCGAAATGAGTTTAAAATCTTCGGCACGCCGAAGATAATCCTTCCCCACTTGTTTTAAATATAAAATAGCTAGGATTTAATATTTTAAAAGAAAATTTAAATTCATATGATACCAATTCTTCGAAAAAAAAAACCAGTGAGAATGTTGCAGTCGAGCAGAGCCGACTGCGTAATACTCTGATACCATTTTAAAAACAGCTGAGGCAAGTGAACAGAACATTTTTGCTGGTGTATGGGTGTCCAGAAATCGGCTTTCCAAGTTTTTGTGTACGTAAGGGGGCGTGGTCGATCTTAAGAGGGAGTGACCAGAAGTCTATCTTACAAATTTAGTGAAACTAGCTCTAAAACAGTGGAAGATATAAATTTTTTGGGGGCGGGAGGGGGCGTGGCCCCAAATATTTTTTAACGGTCTTTAGAGGGGGTGACAAGAAGTCTATCTTCCAATTTTGGTGACTCTAGCTCTAAAATTGTGGAAGATATAAATTATCGCGATTTTTTGAGGCAGGAGGGGGCGTGGCCCCCAAAATTTTGGCCGATCTTTAGAGGACTTGACCAGAAGACCTTTAGAGTTTGGTGGCCCAAGCTCTTGAACTGTGCGAGATATAGGCTACCGTGTTTCGTGGGGGCGGGGTGGCTGGAGGCGTTCTAGTGGGCGTGGCCGGAAAATCCAAACCGCAATCTTTTGGGCTGGTCTAGCTTACAAATTGTGGGAGATATTCACGTTTAATCGGTTTGTGATTTGAGGTGCATCGACATGTTATCGATTTGCCAGACTCCCAGTGGGCGTGGCATAAATTTGGAACAAACTTGATCTGAAGCAGATAACTATAATCATAACACAAAAGATTTCAAGAGTCTATCTAATATCGTTTCGGAAATACGTGCGTTCATCCAGACAGACGGACGGCCTGACGGACATGCGACAAAACCAATATACTTCGGTATCAGAGTATAAAAATGTCTCGCGATAAAACGATTTTTTACAGCATATAAAATATCAGTGGTGTAGTTGGCAAAGTTAAAATTGCCTAAATATTCGGCAGGCCGAAGATAATCCTTTCCACTTGTTTAATTTAAACGTAGTCTAATTTAATAATTTTTGTATGCCAACTTGATTTTTGCAGCTGTATTGACGCGAAAGTAATCACAACTTAAATATTTTGCATCCTTTTTTTTAATCAAGACTACGATCTCGCCATACAGCGCATGTGCGTGCAGCGTGGGCCCGATGACAACATGGACAGATGCGCAGATACGATCTACAATTATAAGAAAGTCTATATGTGCTTCTGTCAGGGAGATCTCTGCAATGGAGCCAACGGTCGTCAGCAAGTGCTTCCGTTGCTAACATTGGCGGTTTTGACAACGTTGGCTAACAACTGTATGTTAAAATGTAATATTTTATAATGCTTGGCATTTATTGTTGGCACGTGGAAATTAAACTTATTGACTCATTTTCGCTATAATTAATCTCAACTCAATGTCAAAATATTTGGAGAGTGCAAGACGGGCCTTGTAAACCTGATACTCCTGATGGAACTGCTAATGGCAGTGATCACAAGGATACTCAACGCCCTAGCACAAGCGACACTCGTTACATCTTTGGGCCGATAAGGAGAGCTGACACAGCTCAAATTTATCTGCCAGCTCCGGAAGCCAGATAAGCAAATGATGTTTTATAGCTTCTCGCTCTTCATGAAGATCATTAAAGATTCCCTCGTGCTACTGCTGTAAGCGCTGTGGAAGCGGGAAACCAACGATGAGTTTTCATGCACTTGTTGGACCACTCGTCAGAATGCCATATGGAGAAGAGTCCTCAATGCGCGTCGAGTGTCTCGTCTGGCGCGAACTCTGCGTCCAAACGCTGCTGAGACTGATGCACAGTAATAGCGAAGCAGTTAATATGTTTTTCGTGTCCAGATTCGCCATGAACAGCTCCTTGGTCAGCGTCTCTGGTTCAATTTTCACAGTGGATTTCTCTTTCAGACTCTGGTTCTTGTTGAGTCTCGTCTGCAAAAAAGGGGCAGCTTGGACTTTAAAATGGCCGCATACTACGACATTGTGCACACTGGTTTTAATTTGTTCAGGAATTGTCGAGGCATTTTAATTGGATGTTTATACTCTGATACCGAAGGTACTCATAGTATATTGGTTTTGTCGAATGTCCGTCAGGCCGTCCGTCTGTCCGTCTGTCTGTCTGGATGAACGCACGTATTTCCGAAACGATATTAGATAGACTCTTGAAATCTTTTGCGTTATGATTATAGCTATCTGCTTCAGATCAAGTTTATTCCAAATTTATGCCACGCCCACTGGGAGGCTGGCAAATCGATAACATGTCGATACACCTCAAATCACAAATCGATTAAACGTGAATACCTACCACAATTTTGAAGCTAGAGTAATCAAATTTGGTAGGTATATTGCTGGTGACCTCCCGAAAAAATTGGATCCTAGGTTAATCGGCCACGCCCATTATTACGCCCACCAGCCCCCCCTCCAAAATTAATTTGAAATGCTTATATCTCCCGCAGTTTTAGAGCTAAAGTCACCATATTTGGAATATATATTTCGACCACGCCCACTCCCGCCCCCGTAATCGCGAAAATCGATATACATGAATGCACAATTCGATAACACGTGTATATTTCCCGCAATTTTGAAGCTAGAGTCCCCAAATTTGGAATTTAGACTAGGGCTGACCAGCCCAAAAGATTGCGTCCTGGATTTTCCGGCCACGCCCACTAGAACGCCCCCCAGCCACCCCGCCCCCACGAAACACGGAAGCCTATATCTCGCACATTTAGAGCTAGGGCCACCAAACTTTGAGGGTAGACTTCTGGCCAAGTCCTCTAAAGATCGGACAAACATTTTTGGGGCCACGCCCCCGCCCGCCCCCAAAAATCGCGAAAATGTATATCATCCACAGTTTTAGAGCTAAAATCACCAAATTTGGAAAATAGACTTCTGGTCACCCCCTCTTAAGATCGACCACGCCCCTCCAGTCCCCAAAAACTTGGAAGGCCGATTTCGGGTCACCCAAACACCAGCAAAAATGTTCTGTTCACTTGCTTTCAGCTGTTCTTAAAATGGTATCAGAGTATTACGCAGTCGGCTCCGCCCGACTGCAACGTTCTCACTTGTTTTAGTTTGTTATTGAAACTCAACGACTAATTAATGCAAGATACTTAAATTTTGAATTGCCATCCTAACAAATTGTATTATTTTCTTACCAAGATTCAAATTCTAATGTCGACTGACGGCTGACAACGCTCGGAATTCCTGAACCAACTGCGCAAGTACGAATTACTATCAAGGCAGTACACACTGGATAGACGCAAGATACAGATACAGGAAGAAATGAAAATCAGTTACGGTAGTCCGATCAGATCGACGTGTATACTGATTGAAAATTATTATTTAGCTAGAATTATTGGAGCTGATAGAGCCTTTGCGACTTCCTATGAACTTATACATGCACATAATAATATTTAAATGTCTCAAATATACGTCGAATGGTACCTCAGAGCTTCCAACCCGATAGCTCGCTCAAAAGTGATGTTACATTTTAAAAGGTTTTCCTAAAATGACATGAAAATCTTGTTTGCTATATCTTATAGTTGTCATACAACTTGAAGTCGGTTTTGGCCATAAGTCCGATGTTTTCAAAGCTGTTGCCTTCAATTTCCTTGTACACTTGTACATCCATATAACTCATCAATGTTTAAAATTCCAAAACGATTGCATACGAGCAACCAAAGCCAAGCGCAAGTAACTTTTTAACTGTCTGATCTTCAACCGATTTTGTCATCGAAAATCCAAACAGTTTGGTGGCGTAATTGGTAAAGTCACGCTCTGACAAAGGCGAGTTCGGAGGTTCGATTCCCAGCGGCAACTATTCATATATTTTCATTATACTCTTTTCGAAGAAAATAGTATATTAAGATTGTGCTGAAGCTTGTAACGCATAGAAGTAAGCATCGGAGACCCCCAAAAGTTACTGCCAGTATGACAATAATTAGAATGACAATACAAATTGATCTAGCCATGTCCGTCTGTCTGTATGTATGGGATCTAATCCCTCAGTTTTTGAGCTATCGCGATGCAACTTTGCACAGACACTTATTATTCAAGGGGACAGCACATTGGTCGGAGCCGGCCGGATCGGACCACTATATATTATAGTTGTCATACAACTTGATGTCGGTTTTGGCCATAAGTCCGATGTTTTCAAAGCAATTGCTTTAAATTTCCTTGTACACTTGAACAACCTTATGACTCACCAATGGGTAAAATTGTAAAACGATTGAGTCATAAATAGCGAAGATATGCGTCATGAAATATTTTGCAAAATCAGGTGCATATGAGCAAACAAAGTCAAGCGCAAGTAAGCTTTTGACAGTCTGCTCTTCAAGGGATTTTGTCATCAATCATTGAAACGGCTTGTGGCGTAAGGGATAAATTGGCGCCCTCGCAAGAGAAAGGTGCTGGTTCAATTCCTAGCGGCGACCAATAATTATTTTAATTTTTTCTTATTCTTCTTTTCAAATATAAAATAATTGTAATCAAATTAATTTTCTACCAATGCCTTAGAACAAAAACTATTCAACGCGAAAAAAACGATCAGTATAATTGAGTTTGTGAGCGCATTTCAAAACTGATTGTTGGCGTAGGTATAAGAGTGCTGCACTGAAAAACGGGGAGAACTCGGTTCAAATCCCAGCCGCGACCTATTGATTTTTTTTTGCTAATTATTTGTTTCAATTATAATCAATAATCAAATAGCTTGAATTCAATATTTTAAATGCAAAATTTAAATTCATATGATACCAATTCTTAGAGAGAAAAAATAAATGCCACGCGATAAAACGATTTTTTACTACTATTGAAATTTCAGTGGTGCAGTTGGCAGAGTGAAAATTGCCTAGAGGTTCGAAAAGAGTATAGAATCTTCGGCACGCCGAAGATAATCCTTTCCCACTTGCTTACACTCTTTTCGAAGAAAATAATATATTAAGTTTGTGCTGAAGTTTGTAACGCATAGAAGGAAGCGTCTGAGGCCCCAAAAAAATTACTGCCAGTATGCTTAGAAAAACAACACAATTTGATCTAGCCATGTCCGTCTGTCTGTATGTATGCAAACTTGTCCCTCAGTTTTTGAGCTATCGCGATGCAACTTTGCACATACACTTATTATTCACGGGGACAGCACATTGGTCGGATCCGGCTGGATCGGACCACTATATCTTATAGCTGCCATACATCTGGAAGTCGGTTTTGCATTAATACCATTGTTTTAAAGCTATCGTGATGAAACGTTGCACAGATACTTATTATTCAACTATACATCACATTGATCGGAGCCGGCCGGATCGGATCACTATATCTAATAGCTGCCATGCAACTGGTAATGAATTAAATATTCTTAGAACAAAACAAGTGAGAACGTTGCAGTCGGCCGGAGCCGACTGCGTAATACTCTGATGCCATTTTAAGAACAGCTGAAAGCAAGTGAAAAGAACATTTTTGCTGGTGTGGGTGACCCGAAATCGGCCTTCCAAGTTTTTGGGGACGGGAAGGGCGTGGTCGATCTTAAGAAGGGGTGACCAGAAGTCTATTTTCCAAATTTGGTGAATTTTGTCCGATCTTTTGAGGGAGTGACAAGAAGTCTATCTTACAAATTCACTGACTCTAGCCCTAAAACTGTGGAAGATATACATTTTCGCGATTTTCGATGGCAAGAGGGGGCATGGCCCCAAAAATTTTGTCCAATCTTTAGAGGGAGTGACAAGAAGTCTATCTTACAAATTTCTTGACTCAAGCTCAAAACAGTGGAAGATATACGTTTTCGCGATTTTTATGGGCGGTAGGGGGCGTGGCCCCAAAAGTTTTGGCCCATCTTTAGAGGGGGTGACAAGAAGACTATCTCACAAATTTGGTGACTCTAGCTTTAAAACTGTGGAAGATATAAGCTTTCGCGATTATTGGGGGCGGGAGGGGGCGTGGCCCCAACAATTTTTGACGATCTTAAGAGGGGTGACAAGAAGACTTTCTCACAAATTTAGTGACTAGCTCCAAAACTGTGATATATATAAGCTTTCGCGATTTTTGGGTTCGGGAGGGGGCGCGGCCCCAAAAATTTTGGCCGATCTTTAGAGGGGGTGACAAGAAGTCTACCTCACAAATTTGGTGACTCTAGCTTTAAAACTGTGGAAGATATAAATTTTCGCGATTTGTGGGGGCGGAGGGGGCGTTGCCCCAAAATTTTTTGGCCGATCTTTAGAGGACTTGGCCAGAAGTCTACCCTCAAAGTTTGGCTGGGAGGCGTTCTCGTGGGCGTGGCCGGAAAATCCAGGACGCAATCTTTTGGGCTGGTCAGCCCTAGTCTAAATGCCAAATTTGGGGACTCTAGCTTCAAAATGGCGGGAAATATACACGTGTTATCGAATTGTGCATTCATGTATATCAATTTTCGCGATTACGGGGGCGGGAGTGTCCCTGGTCGTGGTGGTTTTTCTGTTATCTGTAGAGGACGTCACCAGTAATATATATTTCAAATATGGTGACCTTAGCTCTAAAACTGCGGGTGATGTAAGCTTTTCAAATTAATTTTGGAGGGGGCTGGTGGGCGATATAATGGGCGTGGCCGATTAACCTATGATCCAATTTTTTCGGAGGTCACCAGCAATATACCTACCAAATTTGATTACTCTAGCTTCAAAATTGTGGGAGTTATTCACGTTTAATCGATTTGTGATTTGAGGTGCATCGACATGTTATCGATTTGCCAGACTCCCAGTGGGCGTGGCATAAATTTGGAACAAACTTGATCTGAAGCAGATAACTATAATCATAACACAAAAGATTTCAAGAGTCTATCTAATATCGTTTTGGAAATACGTTCATCCAGACAGACAGACGGACGGCCTGACGTACATCCGACAAAACCAATATACTATGAGTACCTTCGGTATCACAGTAGAAAAAGGGAAAATAAATGACCAGTCGCCGCTGAGTTTCGTACCAGCGACCTTTCGTTTGTCAGCCCGTCACTTTACCCCTTACGCCACAAGCAGTTTTGATGATCGATGACAAAATCCCTTGAAGAGCAGACTGTCAAAAGCTTACTTGTTTTGTTTTCGTGTAACTCGCGTTTGCCAGCGCGGCACTTTACTACTTACACCAAGCAGTTTTAAAAATCGCTGACAAACTCGATTATACTGATTGTTTGTTTTTTCGCGTGGCATTGTTTTTATACCCTGAACCCATTAAAACTGGGTAAAAACGGTATTATGGTTTTGTGCAAAAGTATGTAACAGGCATATAAAGTATATATATTCTTGATCAGTATCAACAGCCAAGTCGATCTAGCCATGTCCGTCCGTCCGTCCGTCTGTATGAACACACGGATATCAGAGACTATAAGAGCTAGAGACTTCATATTTGGAATATAAGTTCTCGTAGTGCCGGGACAGATCAAGTTTATTTCATTTTATCGATAGCTCGACCCATTCAAAAGTTAACGATAAATTTCGATTTCAGACTAGCGTTTTTGGACCATAACTTCAAAGTTATAAGAGCTAGAGGCCCCAAATTTGGCAACAAACAAATATTTCTCTTGTTGGATACCACCCCCCAATTCACCAAAACTTAAAAAAAATCATTTTTGAAGGTACGACCTTTCAATTTGGTTTGGTCACACATTTTGTTGCCAATTGTATGCAAAACAAGTGAGAACGTTGCAGTCGGGCGGAGCCGACTGCGTAATACTCTGATACCATTTTAAGAACAGCTGAAAGCAAGTGAACAGAACATTTTTGCTGGTGTATTGGTGACCCGAAATCGGCCTTCCAAGTTTTTGCGGACTGGAGGGGCGTGGTCGATCTTAAGAGGGATTTGGTGATTTTAGCTCTAAAACTGTGGAAGATATACATACTATGAGTACCTTCGGTACTTTTGTGACATGAAAATATTCGTTTTTTTCCGTTGTATTGCTCTATTTTGATAACTGTTAAACGTTATCCAATTTTTTCTTTTGCATTGTCTTTCGTAAACATCATTCTACGAATGCAGTGAAAAAAATATAAAAAAATAGTTGCTAAGATGGTGAAATACTTGGGTTTATGCTCCATATGCTTAGCAATGAAAACTTTAGTGATTCACTGTATATGCCATAAGAGACTATACATACCTATACATACATACATACCATATTTGGTGCCTCTTGCTCTTATAACTTTCAAGTTATGGTCTGAAATATAAATTTATCGATAACTTTTGAACGGGTCGATCTATCGATAAAATGAAACCAACTTGTTCTGTGCCGGGATTACGAGAACTCATATTCAAAATATGAAGTCTCTAACTTTTATAGTCTCTGATATCTGCGTGTTAATACAGACGGACAGACGGACTGACAGACGGACATGGCTAGATCGACTCGGCTTTTGATACTGATCAAGAATATATATACTTTATATGGTCGGAGATGCTTCCTTATGCCTGTTACATACTTTTGCACAAATCTATTATACCCTTTTTACCAATTTTTAATGATTTCAGGGTAAAAACATTATTAATGAATGCCAAACTAAAATAGAACACAGAGACACAAAGTTAGCTTTTGAATTAACTCCAGAAGCGTTCAATCCTAGAGAAAACAAGAGTGCTCTAGTCGGGAGTGCCCGACTACGAGATACCCTGAACCCAGTCCCTACAATCATTCATACTAATCTAAACACACACATGCTGCACTTCAAGCAGTACAAGCAGTGCAAGTGGTTAGTTTGCTTTTTTGCTGAGCCCCACACAATGGAAAGTTAAATCTTAAATAACTTATGTGTTTATTGTCGATAATATGTGTGACCAAACTAAATTGCAAGGTCGTACCTTCAAAAATGCGTTTTTTGAACTTTTGGGGGGTTTGGATGGTAGTATCCAAAAAGTGAAATATTTGTTACATGTGTATGCTATTCGAGATTATACATGCTAAATTTGGGGCCTCTAGCTCTTAAAACTTTGAAGTTATGTCCCAAAAGCTCTAGTCTGAAATCGAAATTTATCGATAACTTTAAAACGGTACGAGTTATCGATAAAATGAAATAAACTTGATCTGTCCCGAGATTAGGAGAACTTATGTTCTAAATATGAAGTCTCTAGCTCTTGTAGTCTCTGATATCTGTGTGTTCATACAGACGGACGGACAGACGGACATGGCTAGATCGACTCGGCTGTTGATACTGATCAAGAATATATATACTTTTTATGGTCGGAGATGCTTCCTTATGCCTGTTACATACTTTTGCACAAAACCATAATACCCTTTATACCCATTTTTAATGGTTTCAGGGTATAAATATGTTATAGATTTTTATAAGGTTGATAATAAACAGTTCTTATCGTTCATAGAAATCTATTCTAAATTCGCATCCATAATCGATGTAAAATGTATTTGATTTATTTATTTATTGTCGACTATTGACAGTCGACACAAAAGAATTTATAAAAAATTATAAAACATTTAAATGTATATACAAATTTTTCAAAAACTATAAATATATTAAATTAAAGATATAAAGTTAAAATTACGCTAGGTTCTGGGGATATCAATAGCAAAATTAAATCATTGGTCCAACATTTGTTGCAAGAATTGGGGAAAACCCAGAAAAACCCAATCAAACCAAAAATCAATAAAAATTTGTTTAGTAGTTTGTTAATATTTAAAAGGAAGCAAGTATTTATAATGAGTTAGTATATACTATTAGAAAGTATTTTATAATGTGAAAAATAGAAGCTAGAGAGAGAATAAAGAAAAACAAAGGAGCGAAATAAAGAAAAAAAGGGAAATAGATTTAACTAAACACGGGCAGAGGAGTCCCGTAAATACTAAAGAATATAAGATTTTATTAGTGGGAGAGAGAGCTCAACCGAGATGACATGGAACACTTTGTTGTAGTCCTTGCAAAGAACACGAAGAGGATTGTGCAAAGCGTCGTGCATGAAGGTAAAATCAAAGGGACGTAGTTTCTAGTTGGCCTACTAGGTACAAAAAAGTTTAGGTGAGCTAACAGAAAGGAAGAGTCTATGTCGCCGTTAATTAACTTGTGTAAGAAGACAACACCAAGCGTTGTTCTAAGGTTAAGTAACGACGGAAGATTAATAAGTAAAAGCCCACTGGAATACGATGGCAAACGGAGATTGGGATCCCAGTTAAGTCCACGTAAGGCAAAGAGCAGGAATTGCTTCTGCACGGATTCTATTCGCTCTTGGAAGTTTTGGTACTGCGGACACCAAATACATGAGCAGTATTCAAGAATAGGACGAACTAAAGAAACATATAGCAGTTTTGTGGTGAAAGGATCGTTAAATTCTTTCGACCAACGCTTAATAAAGCCAAGTACACCTCTGGCCTCATTAGTGATAGTCGACATATGCATATTAAAGTTAAGCTTGTTGTCAAAAATGACTCCAAGATCTTTAACTGTAAAGATACGTTGCAATGGAACATTGTCAATCGTATAAGTGGTTAAGTAGGGTCTAGTCCGACTAAAAGTCATGAACCTACATTTTGAACAATTTAGCTGCAGTTGATTGGCCGAACACCAGCGCTGCATAGAGTTCAAATCATCTTCCAGATGAGTATGACACAAGGGATCGGTGTACGAAAAGATAAGTTTCACATCATCTGCGTACATAAGAATACGAGAGTGTGATACAATCGAAGGCAGGTCATTAATGAAAAGAGTAAACAATAAAGGTCCAAGATGACTACCTTGAGGTACACCAGAAGTAACGTGAACCATTTTCGAGGTAGTCGACCTAAGCAATACTCTTTGAGTGCGACCTTTCAAATAGGTGGAAATCCATAAAAGAAATGAGGGAGAGAATCCTAAACAATCAAGCTTATATAGCAATATATCATGGTTAACAGAGTCAAATGCTTTACTGAAGTCAGTATATATAACGTCAGTTTGCATTTTCGATAGAAATGCATCATTTACCAGGGAGGTAAATTCAAGCAAGTTGGTCGTAGTGGACCGACTCTTAATAAAACCATGTTGGACAGGGGAAATAATCGACTTACAAAGATATTGCAAAGTCGAAGTAAGGATTTTTTCAAATAATTTTGGGATGGCTGATAACTTTGCAATACCTCTATAATTCTATATATCTGACTTCCCACCTTTTTTATGTAAAGGAATCACAAACGATTCCTTCCATATAGATGGGAAGACTGCAGAATCAAGGGATAGATTAAAAAGCTTAAGCAATGGTTGAGTAAGTGAAGTACAGCACTCCTTAAGCACACAACTAGGGATGTTGTCAGGCCCTGGAGAGAAAGAAGATTTTAGAGATTTAATAGAAGATAGAAGTGAAGTGTAACAGATGGTTGCAGTAAATAGTTGGTTAGAAGATGAAATTCGAAAGGGATAAGACACATTAGTAGGGGTGACAGTGGAATAGGTTGACTGAAAAAATTTAGCAAATAGGTCAGAAGCAGCAGAATCATTACTAGCTTTTTCCATCCCAAGAAAAAACGAAGAAGGCAAACCAGAAGATTTGCGCTTAGAATTCACAAAATTGTAAAATTGTTTAGGATCCTGACTAAACTGACGTTTGCAGCGAGCAAGATAATTCTCGTAGCATTGAGAGTTTAGAAGAAAAAAGTTTGACTTGGCTATAGAGTATTTAGACAAGTCGAAATTAAAGCCAGACTTCTAAAATTTTTTAAAAAATTTGGATATTTTGTTTTTTAAGTAAGAAAGTCTTGGCGTGAACCATGGTGGTTTCTTTAAGCCAGATGTTCGAACGTATTTTGGCATACAAACGCCAAAGAGCGCATATATGTTTTCGTAGAATCTTTTAATAGCTACATCTATATCAACAGCATTGTCTAAAAAAGACCAATCAGTTGAATAAATAAGCTGATTAAGTAGGGTGTAATTCCCCTTACGAAAACAAAATATTGGTATATTTGAGGTTGGTGAAGGTAAGGCGGAGGCCTTTGAACAGAAAAGAGACATTTCTAAAGTGGGATGGTAAGAATCTTCAGGGACTGTTATTGGAAGTGACCTAGACAGAAGCACTGGGACAGTCGTTGATAAAAACGAGTTCAAGTATTCTATTCAATTGGTTATGAATTGAATTGATCTGAAACAACGAAAGATCAAGCATGCCATCAAGAAAATCATGCTGAGCTGACGGAATAAGATAATTTGTGCTGCTGAAAAATGACCATATGATATTTGGCAGATTAAAGTCGCCTAAAACCACAAAAAGGTCGTTATCACGCACATGGGTAGAAACTTCTCTGATATAAGATATGTTTCTCATATAAACTTGAATATCAGAAGAAGGAGGGATATAAGAGCAAGTAATAAAAAGAGCCATTGATGGGAATATTACCTTAACAGCAACAATTTCTACATCAGCGGGCATAGTAAAATTAAAAATTTCCGATTGGAGCGTGGCTTTAATGGCAATTAGAACACCACCACCTCTATGCGGCCGGTCACGTCTATAGATATTAAAATTATTTGAAAAAATTTCGCAATCAGAAACAGTAGTGTTTAACCAAGTTTCAGAGAAAGCGATAATATCTGACTCAAAAGATGTGTTATTAGAGAATAGACTTTTAAGTTTAGACATAAGGCCTCTAACATTCTGATATTGAATGGTAGTTAAATCAAAATTCAGTTTTTTGAGGGATTGCTGGATGCTGAACTACCAGCTGGAAGTGAGACAGGTGGAGGGATGTTTCGAATTTTTGGCTTAAATTCATGAATAATCATGTGTGGTGGCCAAAATTTCGGGTCACAAATTATGTGGAAAGTGTCATTTGGAACACTTATTTTGAAAGACGCTATTTCACGAGGTGAAGAAAAATTAAATTTGGTGACTAATACGCTAGCGGTAGTTTTGCTAGCAATGTATGAGACTATAGAGTCTGAAGTAGTATCAGAAGCAAGCCTAGATATAAAAACTTGCTTCCTAGGGGTAATCACATTTAAAACTGGTGGTTGCGCTGAAACTGCAATATTAGTATTGTTGCTAATTCCAGTTGTAATCGGGCTATGAGTTGTTCTGCGTTTCCGTCGAGAAACAACTCGCACCGATGTTGACAGATCTACAGAAGGGGGTATGATAGGATCCACTGTGGTCGGTAGTAGAGTAATTTGGAGGGATGGAGAAGGAGACAAAGAAAGTATTGGCGAAACGTCCACATTTTTTGGAGTTGCCTAAAGAGTCGGAGTACACTGGACAGCAGAAGGCGGCACAGATACAGGCACACTTAAGAAGTGCGACTCTAACTGGTGAGCAGGGGGGGACTCAAATTTATATTGGCTAAGCAGTTCAGCGCTTGATTCGAAATCATTCGCAAGAAGCTTAGCCACAGTTTGCAATTTAGTAAACTGATTTCTCACGGAATTATACATGCGTGAGAAGTCAGTTTGTATGTCTATGCATACTGGGCACGACCATTTCAAGCCACCGCTGCCTTTTTTAGCAATTGCGGTGACTTTGTCACATTCGCGACCAGTAAGTCCTGCACATTTAGCATGCATAATATTATCACACAACCAACAGAAAACAAGTAAGAGTGCTCTAGTCGGGAGTGCCCGACTAGGAGATACCCTGAACCCAGTCCTTACAATCATTCGTACTACTCTAAACACACACATGCTGCAGTACAAGCAGTGCCAGCGGTTTAAGCAGTTAGCTTGCTCTTTCGCTGAGCCCCACACAATGGAAAGTTAAATCTTAAATAACTTCTGTGTTTATTGTCCGATCATATTGAAATTTTTGGGGCAAACAATTGTCGATAATATGTGTTACCAAACCAAATTGCAAGGTCGTACCTTCAAAAATGGGTTTTTTAACTTTTGGGGGTTTGGGGGTGGTATCCAAAAAGTGAAATATTTGTTACATGTGTATGCTATTCGAGATTATACATGTCAAATTAGGGGCCTCTAGCTCTTATAACTTGTAAGTTATATCCAAAAAACGCTGGTCTAAAATCGAAATTTATCGATAACTTTTGAACGGGACGAGCTATCGATAAATTTTAATAAACTTGATCTGTCCCGGGATTAGGAGAACTTATGTTCCAAATATGAAGTCTCTAGCTCTTGTAGTCTCTGATATCTGTGTGTTCATACAGACAGACAGACGGACAGACGGACAGACAGACGGACATGGCCAGATCGACTCGGCTATTGATACTGATCAATAATATATATACTTTATATGGTCGGAGATGCTTCCTTATGCCTGTTACATACATTTGCACAAAACCATAATACCCTTTTTACCCATTTTTAATGGGTTCAGGGTATAATAAATTGTGGCTGTGCAGCATCATCAGCCTGCTTAAAAGTGCAATTTAGTTTGCAGCACGACATATTGACTACTGGGGTCTAACAAATTACACAAATATGATACAAAAATTTGCGAGAGCGCAAAGCAAAGAGAGGCGTAGAAATTGAAGCGACCAAAAAAAAAAGCACTCAAGTTTAACCCAAAACTAGAGTCAATACACAAATAATAATGCGTGTGAAGAACAAAACAACACCAACAAGTGAGAACGTTGCAGTCGGGCGGAGCCGACTGCGTAATACTCTGATACCATTTTAAGAACAGCTGAAAGCAAGTGAACAGAAAATTTTTGCTGGTGTTTGGGTGACCCGAAATCGGCATTCCAAGTTTTTGGGAACGGGAGGGGCATGGTCGATCTTAAGAGGGGTGACCAGAAGTCTATCTTCCAATTTTGGTGACTCTAGCTCTAAAACTGTGGAAGATATAAGCTTTCGCGATTATTGGGGGCGGGAGGGGGCGTGGCCCCAAACATTTTGGCTGATCTTTAGAGGGAGTGACAAGAAGTCTATCTTACAAATTTCTTGACTCTAGCTCTAAAACTGTGGAAGATATACATTTTCGCGATTTTTGGGGGTGGGCGGGGGCGTTGCCCCAAAATTTTTTGTCCGATCTTTAGAGGACTTGGTCAGAAGTCTACCCTCAAAGTTTGGTGGCCCTAGCTCTTAAACTGTGCGAGATAAAGGCTTCCGTGTTTCGTGGGGGCGGGGTGGCTGGGGGGGTTCTAGTGGGCGTGGCCAGAAAATCCAGGACGCAATCTTTTGGGCTGGTCAGCCCTAGTCTTAATTCCAAATTTGGGGACTCTAGCTTCAAAATTGCGGGAAATATACACGTGTTATCGAATTGTGCATTCATGTATATCGATTTTCGCGATTACGGGGGCGGGAGTGGGCGTGGTCGAAATTTTGTTTCTGTAATCTGTAGAGGACGTCACCAGTAATATATATTTCAAATATGGTGACTTTAGCTCTAAAACTGCGGGAGATATAAGCATTTCAAATTAATTTTGGAGGGGGGCTGGTGGGCGTAATAATGGGCGTGGCCGATTAACCTAGGATCCAATTTTTTCGGGAGGTCACCAGCAATATACCTACCAAATTTGATTACTCTAGCTTCAAAATTGTGGGAGTTATTCACGTTTAATCGATTTGTGATTTGAGGTGTATCGACATGTTATCGATTTGCCAGCCTCCCAGTGGGCGTGGCATAAATTTGGAATAAACTTGATCTGAAGCAGATAGCTATAATCATAACGCAAAAGATTTCAAGAGTCTATCTAATATCGTTTCGGAAATACGTGCGTTCATCCAGACAGACAGACGGACAGACGGACGGCCTGACGGACGTTCGACAAAACCAATATACTATGAGTACCTTCGGTATCAGAGTATAAAAAGTTAGGTGAGCGCGATGCACAAAGAGAATATGCACAGGCTAACACACGCACAAACAGATGCTTGGAAACAAAAGCACCGAAACAAGATAAGCAGAAGAAAAACAAGTAAGAGTGCTCTAGTCGGGAGTGCCCGACTACGAGATACCCTGAACCCAGTCCTTACAATCATTCATACTAATCTAAACACACACATGCTGCAGTTCAAGCAGTACAAGCAGTGCCAGCGGTTTAAGCAGTTAGCTTGCTCTTTCGCTGAGCCCCACACAATGGAAAGTTAAATCTTAAATAACTTCTGTGTTTATTGTCCGATCATATTGAAATTTTTGGGGCAAACAATTGTCGATAATATGTGTTACCAAACCAAATTGCAAGGTCGTTGATACTGTTGATACTGATCAATAATATATATACTTTATATGGTCGGAGATGCTTCCTTATGCCTGTTACATACATTTGCACAAAACCATAATACCCTTTTTACCCATTTTTAATGGGTTCAGGGTATAAAAAGAACACAATTAACAAGTGCAGAACTGACGCCGCGTTAATAAATTGAATAATTGATATTATTCTATGCACAGCTGATAAAACTTTGCACAAAAACCGTTATCACTTGACCACAATATTGGGTAAATTTTAGATAATTAAATGCTTTAACAGCGTTAAGAAAAAACAAGTAAGAGTGCTCTAGTCGGGAGTGCCCGACTACGAGATACCCTGAACCCAGTCCTTACAATCATTCGTACTGCTCTAAACACACACATGCTGCAGTACAAGCAGTACAAGCAGTGCAAGCGGTTTAAGCAGTTAGCTTGCTTTTCGCTGAGCCCCACACAATGGAAAGTTAAATCTTAAATAACTTCTGTGTTTATTGTCCGATCTTATTGAAATTTTTGAAGCAAACAATTGTCGATAATATGTGTTACCAAACCAAATTGCAAGGTCGTACCTTCAAAAATGGGTTTTTTTAACTTTTGGGGGTTTGGGGGTGGTATCCAAAAAGTGAAATATTTGTTACATGTGTATGCTATTCGAGATTATACATGTCAAATTAGGGGCCTCTAGCTCTTATAACTTGTAAGTTATATCCAAAAAACGCTGGTCTAAAATCGAAATTTATCGATAACTTTTGAACGGGACGAGCTATCGATAAATTTTAATAAACTTGATCTGTCCCGGGATTAGGAGAACTTATGTTCCAAATATGAAGTCTCTAGCTCTTGTAGTCTCTGATATCTGTGTGTTCATACAGACAGACAGACGGACAGACGGACAGACAGACGGACATGGCCAGATCGACTCGGCTATTGATACTGATCAATAATATATATACTTTATATGGTCGGAGATGCTTCCTTATGCCTGTTACATACATTTGCACAAAACCATAATACCCTTTTTACCCATTTTTAATGGGTTCAGGGTATAATAAATTGTGGCTGTGCAGCATCATCAGCCTGCTTAAAAGTGCAATTTAGTTTGCAGCACGACATATTGACTACTGGGGTCTAACAAATTACACAAATATGATACAAAAATTTGCGAGAGCGCAAAGCAAAGAGAGGCGTAGAAATTGAAGCGACCAAAAAAAAAAGCACTCAAGTTTAACCCAAAACTAGAGTCAATACACAAATAATAATGCGTGTGAAGAACAAAACAACACCAACAAGTGAGAACGTTGCAGTCGGGCGGAGCCGACTGCGTAATACTCTGATACCATTTTAAGAACAGCTGAAAGCAAGTGAACAGAAAATTTTTGCTGGTGTTTGGGTGACCCGAAATCGGCATTCCAAGTTTTTGGGAACGGGAGGGGCATGGTCGATCTTAAGAGGGGGTGACCAGAAGTCTATCTTCCAATTTTGGTGACTCTAGCTCTAAAACTGTGGAAGATATAAGCTTTCGCGATTATTGGGGGCGGGAGGGGGCGTGGCCCCAAACATTTTGGCTGATCTTTAGAGGGAGTGACAAGAAGTCTATCTTACAAATTTCTTGACTCTAGCTCTAAAACTGTGGAAGATATACATTTTCGCGATTTTTGGGGGTGGGCGGGGGCGTTGCCCCAAAATTTTTTGTCCGATCTTTAGAGGACTTGGTCAGAAGTCTACCCTCAAAGTTTGGTGGCCCTAGCTCTTAAACTGTGCGAGATAAAGGCTTCCGTGTTTCGTGGGGGCGGGGTGGCTGGGGGGGTTCTAGTGGGCGTGGCCAGAAAATCCAGGACGCAATCTTTTGGGCTGGTCAGCCCTAGTCTTAATTCCAAATTTGGGGACTCTAGCTTCAAAATTGCGGGAAATATACACGTGTTATCGAATTGTGCATTCATGTATATCGATTTTCGCGATTACGGGGGCGGGAGTGGGCGTGGTCGAAATTTTGTTTCTGTAATCTGTAGAGGACGTCACCAGTAATATATATTTCAAATATGGTGACTTTAGCTCTAAAACTGCGGGAGATATAAGCATTTCAAATTAATTTTGGAGGGGGGCTGGTGGGCGTAATAATGGGCGTGGCCGATTAACCTAGGATCCAATTTTTTCGGGAGGTCACCAGCAATATACCTACCAAATTTGATTACTCTAGCTTCAAAATTGTGGGAGTTATTCACGTTTAATCGATTTGTGATTTGAGGTGTATCGACATGTTATCGATTTGCCAGCCTCCCAGTGGGCGTGGCATAAATTTGGAATAAACTTGATCTGAAGCAGATAGCTATAATCATAACGCAAAAGATTTCAAGAGTCTATCTAATATCGTTTCGGAAATACGTGCGTTCATCCAGACAGACAGACGGACAGACGGACGGCCTGACGGACGTTCGACAAAACCAATATACTATGAGTACCTTCGGTATCAGAGTATAAAAAGTTAGGTGAGCGCGATGCACAAAGAGAATATGCACAGGCTAACACACGCACAAACAGATGCTTGGAAACAAAAGCACCGAAACAAGATAAGCAGAAGAAAAACAAGTAAGAGTGCTCTAGTCGGGAGTGCCCGACTACGAGATACCCTGAACCCAGTCCTTACAATCATTCATACTAATCTAAACACACACATGCTGCAGTTCAAGCAGTACAAGCAGTGCCAGCGGTTTAAGCAGTTAGCTTGCTCTTTCGCTGAGCCCCACACAATGGAAAGTTAAATCTTAAATAACTTCTGTGTTTATTGTCCGATCATATTGAAATTTTTGGGGCAAACAATTGTCGATAATATGTGTTACCAAACCAAATTGCAAGGTCGTTGATACTGTTGATACTGATCAATAATATATATACTTTATATGGTCGGAGATGCTTCCTTATGCCTGTTACATACATTTGCACAAAACCATAATACCCTTTTTACCCATTTTTAATGGGTTCAGGGTATAAAAAGAACACAATTAACAAGTGCAGAACTGACGCCGCGTTAATAAATTGAATAATTGATATTATTCTATGCACAGCTGATAAAACTTTGCACAAAAACCGTTATCACTTGACCACAATATTGGGTAAATTTTAGATAATTAAATGCTTTAACAGCGTTAAGAAAAAACAAGTAAGAGTGCTCTAGTCGGGAGTGCCCGACTACGAGATACCCTGAACCCAGTCCTTACAATCATTCGTACTGCTCTAAACACACACATGCTGCAGTACAAGCAGTACAAGCAGTGCAAGCGGTTTAAGCAGTTAGCTTGCTTTTCGCTGAGCCCCACACAATGGAAAGTTAAATCTTAAATAACTTCTGTGTTTATTGTCCGATCTTATTGAAATTTTTGAAGCAAGCAATTGTCGATAATATGTGTTACCAAACCAAATTGCAAGGTCGTACCTTCAAAAATGCGTTTTTTTAACTTTTGGGGGTTTGGGGGTGGTATCCAAAAAGTGAAATATTTGTTGCATGTGTATGCTATTCGAGATTATACATGCCAAATTTGGGGTCTCTAGCTTTTATAACTTTGAAGTTATGTCCCAAAAACGCTAGTCTAAAATCAAAATTTATCGATAACTTTTGAATGCGATGAGTTATCGATCAAATGAAATAAACTTTATCTGTCCCGGGATTAGGAGAACTTATGTTCCAAATATGAAGTCTCTAGCTCTTGTAGTCTCTGATATCTGTGTGTTCATACAGACAGACAGACGGACAGACAGACGGACATGGCTAGATCGACTCGGCTGTTGATACTGATCAATAATATATATACTTTATATGGTCGGAGATGCTTCCTTATGCCTGTTACATACATTTGCACAAAACCATAATACCCTTTTTACCCATTTTTAATGGGTTCAGGGTATAATAAAAGTTGCAGAGCACAATAAAACACGTCATTTACACTCAAGCTGAGATCTCTCTCTGAAATGGGAAAACTAAAAGAAATGAAAGCAGATAAGGCCACAGCATTTATGTTGTCTGCATTACAAATATGTTTAATATCCGATGGAGTTGATATAAATATCACAATATGTAAAAATGGCATCTCTGATGTTGAAAGATTCCATACAACAGTTATTGAAAAGCTATGAATTATAAATAGTGATTCAGATCCAGAAAATAAATTAACTAGGTTTGAAATAATACTCTACCCATATAATCATGAAACTAA
The DNA here is from genome assembly GCA_035042425.1 of Drosophila flavopinicola. Lineage (NCBI taxonomy): Eukaryota > Metazoa > Arthropoda > Insecta > Diptera > Drosophilidae > Drosophila > Drosophila flavopinicola. Next base: position 20,266 of record JAWNLL010000301.1, on the reverse strand, counting down.
ACACAACACAACAGGTAGAACACCGGTAGATATATCATATGCGCAGGAACCCCAGAGTATAATACACAATTAAATACAACAAACCAGATAGACAAGCTAAATGAAAAACGTACAGAATTCGAAATTGATTACAGCTAATCACCATTACTTCGTTCAAAATCAACAAACCCATTTAAAACAAGTGGGAAAGGATTATCTTCGGCGTGCCGAAGATTCTATACTCTTTTCGAACCTTTAGGCAATTTTCACTCTGCCAACTTCACCACTGAAATTTCAAAAGTAGTAAAAAATCGTTTTATCGCTAGTCATTTATTTTTTTGCTCTAAGAATTGGTATCAAATTCATTTAAATACTTCTTTTAAATTATTGAATTCAAGCTATTTGATATATATTTGAAAAAATAATTAGAAAAAAATAAAAAGCAATAAGTCGCGGCTGGGATTTGAACCATGTTCTCCCGTTTTTCAGAGCAGCACTCTAATACTTACGCCACCAAGCAGTTTTGAAATGCGCTGACAAACTCGATTATACTGATCTTTTCTTTTGCGTTGTATGTGTAAGGACCAGTCGCCGCTGAGTTTCGTACCAGCGAGCTTTCGTGTGTCAGCGCCACTTTACCCCTTACGCCACAAGCAGTTTTGATGATCTATGACAAAATCCCTTGAAAAGCCGACTGTCAACAGCTAACTTGTTTCGTTTTCCTGCAACCTGCAACTCGCGTTTGTCAGCTTACACCAAGCAGTTTTAAAAATCGCTGACGAGCTCGATTAGACTGAGCATTTGTTTTTTCTAAGACATTTGAAGCAAATAAATTTGATTACAGTTATTTTATTTTTGAAAGGAAGAATAAGAAACAAGTGAGAGTACTCTAGTCGGGAGTGCCCGACTAGGATATACCCTGAACCCAGGCATTACATTCATTAACACTTACCAGTCAGTGAACGTACATAAAAACACACGCATGCTGCAAGCAGTTCAATCAGATAGCTATACTGCAGGCAGTTTCAACAGTTTAAGCAGTTATCTTGTTTCTTTACTGAGCTCCACATAGTTAAATCTATAACAACTTATGTTTGTATTATCCGATCTTTTTGAAATTTGTTGGGTCAAAAATGCGTTTTTTTACTTTTAGGGGGATTGGGGGTGGTAGCCGAAAAGGTTAATATTTTCTATTGATATTTGAGATCATGCATACCAAATTTTGTGCTTCTAGCTGTTATGTCATTAACGTTGTGGTCCAAAAACGTTAGTCTGTAATCGAATTTTATCGATAACTTTTGAACGGGAAAATCTATTGATAAAATGAAATTAACCTTATCTGTCCCGGGACTACGAGAACATATATCTTCGTGGTCATACAGACAGACATACGGACATGGCTAGATCGACTCGGCTGTTGATACTGATCAAGAATATCTACACTTTATATGGTCGTAGAGGCTTCCGTATGCCTGTTACATACTTTTACACAAAACCATTATACCCTTTTTCCCATTTTTATTGGGTTCATGGTATAACCAACTGACAACCCAAATCAGGAAACTACCGCCTAAAATAATACAATCACTAATCCTATTGTTACTAACATATTTTATTCAACAAGCCAATGGACAAAGCCTAGAAGTAAAACCCACCCAATCGAAAATTGGTTACCTTATATTTACAACAGGAACTATAAATCTACCAATAAAATACGCATATCATTTCTTAACCGCTAATCTTACAAAAATGGAAAACACATGCAATAATTTGATGAAACAAGCCAACGAATTCGAAACATTATCACAAATTCAATATCTAACAGAAAAACTAGAAAGAGAAATGAACAGCCTAAAAATAGTTAACCGTAATAAAAAAGGTCTTATTAATTTTATGGGAACATTTTATAAATACCTATTTGGCACATTAGATCAAGAAGGTAAAGCAGAATTCCAGACAACAATTAATATCTTATCAGAAAATAGTATTCAGGCAAACGAATTAAAGCAATTAATATACGCACTAAATCGAGGAACAGAAGTAACTAACACTCTTAGCTCAAAACAAGTGCGAAGGGATTATCTTCGGCATGCCGAAGATTCTATACTCTTTTCGAACCTTTAGGCAATTTTCACACTGCCAACTGCACCACTGAAATTTCAAAAATTTCGTTTCATCGCGTGGCATTTATTTTTTTGTTGCTCTAAGAATTGATATCAAATTAATTTAAATTTTTCTTTTAAAATATTGAATTTAAGCTATTTGATATATATTTGAAACAAATAATAAGAAAACAAGTAAGAGTGCTCTAGTCGGGAGTGCCCGACTACGAGATACCCTGAACCCAGTCCTTACAATCATTCGTACTGCTCTAAACACACACATGCTGCAGTACAAGCAGTGCAAGCGGTTTAAGCAGTTAGCTTGCTTTTCGCTGAGCCCCACACAATGGAAAGTTAAATCTTAAATAACTTCTGTGTTTATTGTCCGATCTTATTGAAATTTTTGGGGCAAGTAATTGTCGATAATATGTGTTACCAAACCAAATTGCAAGGTCGTACCTTCAAAAATGCGTTTTTTTAACTTTTGGGGGGTTTGGGGGTGGTATCCAAAAAGTGAAATATTTGTTACATGTGTATGCTATTCGAGATTATACATGCCAAATTTGGGCTCTCTAGCTTTTATAACTTTGAAGTTATGTCCCAAAAACGCTAGTCTAAAATAAAAATTTATCGATAACTTTTGAATGCGATGAGTTATCGATCAAATGAAATAAACTTGATCTGTCCCGGGATTAGGAGAACTTATGTTCCAAATATGAAGTCTCTAGCTCTTGTAGTCTCTGATATCTGTGTGTTCATACAGACAGACAGACGGACAGACGGACAGACAGACGGACATGGCTAGATCGACTCGGCTGTTGATACTGATCAATAATATATATACTTTATATGGTCGGAGATGCTTCCTTATGCCTGTTACATACATTTGCACAAAACCATAATACCCTTTTTACCCATTTTTAATGGGTTCAGGGTATAAAAATAAAAATCAATTAGTCGCGGCTGGGACTTAAACCGGTGTTCTCCCGTTTGCTAGCGCATTACTCTAATACTTACGCCACAAAGCAGTTGTGATATGCACTGACAAACTCGATTATACTGATCGTTTTTTTCGCGTTGTATAGCTTTTGTTTTAAGACATTGGTAGGTAGCAAATGAATTTGATTACAGTTATTTTATATTTGAAAAGAAGAATAAGAAACAAGTGCGAACGTTGCAGTCGGGCGGAGCCGAAATAATAGCCGTAATAATCGGCGTGGCCGATTAACCTAGGATACAACTTTTTACTCTAGCTTTAAAATTGTGGGAGATATTCACGTTTAATCGATTTGTGATTTGAGTTGTATAGACATGATTCGCCAGCCTCCCAGTGGGCGGAGCATGAATTTGGAACAAACTTGATCTGAAGCAGATAACTATAATCATAACACAAAATATTTCAAGAGTCTATCTAATATCGTGTCGGAAATACATACGTGCGTTCATCCAGACAGACACACGGAAGGCCTGACGAACATCCGACAAAACCAATATACTATGAGTACCTTCGGTATCAGAGTATAAATATTGTGATCGAATCTGACCCAACATTATACCCTAAGATAACCGCCAGAGGACAACCTAATATTTATACCTTAAATCCATTAAAAAAAATCGGTCCGTCTGTCTGTCTTTATGAACACGCGGATATCAGAAACTACAAGAGCTAGAGACTTCATGTTTGGAATATAAGTTCTCGTAGTACCGGGACAGATCAAGTTTATTTTATTTTATCGATAACTTGTCCCGTTCAAAAGTTATCGTTAAATTTCGATGTCGCACTAGCATTTTTGGGATAGAACTTCAAAGCTATAAAAGCTAGAGGCCCCAAATTTGGCTATATAATATCGAATAGCATACACATGTAACAAATATTTGACCCAATCCCCCAAAAGTTCAAAAAACGCAATTTTGAAGGTACGACCTTGCAATTTGGTTTACTCACTCATTTTACGCTTTATGGGTATGCTCAATGTGTCAATGTCAATAAGATCGGACAATAAACACAGATGTTGTTTAAGACTCAACTGTCCATAGTGTGGGGCTCAGTGCAGAAGCAAGCTAACTGCTTAAACTGATTGTACTGTTTGCAGCATGTGTGTTCTTGCCTGTATGTACACTTACTTATAGATCAGTATAAATAGATGTAGGGACTGTGTTCAGGGTATCTCCTAGTCGGGCACTCCCGACTAGAGGACTAGTTTGTTTTGCTCTGATATTTCCTTAAGAGTTGAAGTATCGCAACTTTGAAAGCATTATATAACAATAACAATTTGAAATGCAATTTGTTTTGGGTAGTCATCAGCTGAGCTGATTCAGCTCAGTACTCATACGATCATGTGGTATATATTTTGTGTTAACGTGGATGGATTTTCTATTTTAAACAGTAACATTGCTGTAATCGGGACTTTTCGAATTAGTACTCTGCCTGTCTGTATGTATGCAAAGTAGTCCCTCAGTTTTTGAGCTATCGCGATGCAACTTTGCACAGACACTTATTATTCAAAGGGACAGCACATTGGTCGGAGCCGGCCGGATCGGACCACTATATCTTATAGTTGCCATACAACTCTATGTCGGTTTTGGCCATATACCCCATGTTTTGAAAGCAATTGCTTTCAATTTCCTTGTACACTTGAACATCCTTATAACTCATCAATAGGTACAATTGCAAATCGATTGAGTCATAAATTGCGAAGATATGCGTCATTAAATATTTTGAAAGAACAGGTGCATATGAGCAAGCAAAGTCAAGCGCAAGTAAGCCTTTGATAGTTTGCTCTTCAAGCGATTTTGTCATCGATCATCAAAGCAGCTTGTGGCGTAAGGGGTAAAGTGGCGCCCAAGCAAACGAAAGGTGCTGGTTCAATTCCAGCGGCGACCAATAATTATTTTAATTTTTATACCCTGAAGTTCAGGGCCTGAACCCATTAAAAATGGGTAAAAAGGGTATTATGGTTTTGTGCAAAACTATGTTAAAGGCATAAGGAAGCACCTCCGACCATATTAAGCATATATATTCTTGATCAGTATCAACAGCCAAGTCGATTTAGCCATGTCCGTCTGTCTGTCCGTCCGTCTGTATGAACACGCGGATATCAGAGACTACAAGAGCTAGAGACTTCAATTTTTGATTAAAAGTTCTCGCAGGTCCGGGACAGATCAAGTTTATTTCATTTTATCGATAGCTCGTCCCGTTCAAAAGTTATCGATAAATTTCGATTTCAGACCTGCGTTTTTGGGTCATAATTTAAAAGTTATTAGAGCTAGTGGCCTTAAAATAACATGTATATTTTTGAATAGCATACACATGTAACAAATATTTCACTTTTTGGATACCAGCCACCAATCCCCCCAAAAGTTAAAAAAACGCATTTTTGAAGTTATGGCCTAGCAATTTGTTTTGGTCACACATTTTACTGCCCAGTTTGTGCCCAAAAAAATTCAATATGATCGGGCAATAAACACAGAAGTTTTTATGGATATAACTTTCCATTTCCAAACAAATAAGTAAAATTATTTTAGTACGAAAGGACAAAATATTAAAATAATTATATTTTCAATAAGAATATGAATAAATAAGTAAGCTATTTTGTCAGATTATTGCAATAAATTTAGAATTTATTTATGTAATTTAAATTACAAATAGTACTTTGGTGCTCATGGTATATTGGTTTTGTCGGATGTCCGTTAGTCGGTTCGTCTGTCTGTCTGGATGCTTAAATTGCTTGCGGAATGTGTGTGTTTTTGTATGGATGTGCATTTATAGGTAAGTATGAATGGATGTGAGTACTGGGTTCAGGGTATCCCCTAGTCGGGCACTCCCGAATAGAGCTTTCTTACTTGTTTCTTATTCTGATTTTCAAATATAATATAACTGTAATCAAATTCATTTGCTTCCAATGCCTTAGAACAAAAACAATGCCACGTGAAAAAACAAATGCGCAGTATAATCGAGTTTGTCAGCGATTTTCAAAACTGATTGGTGTAAGTAGTAGAGTGCTGCGCTGACAAACGCGAGTTGCAGGTTGCAGGAAAACTAAACAAGTTAGCTTTTGGCAGTCTGCTCTTCAAGGGATTTTGTCATCGATCATCAAAACCGCTTGTGGCGTAAGGGGTAAAGTGGCGCTGACAAAAGGTCCCATGTACGAAACTCAGCGGCGACTGGTGATTTATTTTCACTTTTTCTTATTCTTGTTTTCAAATATAAAATAACTGTAATCAAATTAATTTGCTACCAATGCCTTAGAGCAAAAACTATACAACGCAAAAGAAAAGTTCAGTATAATCGAGTTTGTCAGCGCATTTCAAAACTGCTTGGTGGCGTAAGTATTAGAGTGCTGCGCTGAAAAACGGGGGAACACGGTTCAAATCCCAACCGCGACTTATTGCTTTATATATTTTTCTAATTTTTTTTTTCAAATATATCAAATAGCTTGAATTAAATAATTTAAAAGAAAAATTTAAATTCATTGGATACCAATTCTTAATTCATAATAAATACCACGCGATAAAACGATTTTTTACTAGTTCTGAAATTTCATTGGTGTAGTTGGCAAAGTGAAAATTGCCTAAAGGTTCGAAAAGAGTATAAAATCTTCGGCACGCCGGAGATAATCCCTTCGCACTTGTTTCTTTGCATTGCCTTTCGTAATTATTATTCCACAAATGCAGTAAACAACAATAAAAAAAAAAATATTTGCTAAGATGGTGAAATACTTAGGTTTCTGCTCCATATGCTTAGCAACGAATTCTTTTGTGAGTCACTGTATATATTCTTCATCACGTCTGTTCACTGTATTGTGAGGTGGCTTTGTGAGTATTAGCTTTGAATCAAATGGTTGAGGAAATCCTCAGTATTAATTAAATTAAGTTGTTTATCTTATTTGTAGACTATTTTCGAAGAAAGTATTACATAATTTTATCCAGAATCTTGTAATGTATAGAAGGAAACGTCGTAAACACCCAAAAAGTTACTTTTTAGGACGACAAAAAAGATTGAACTAGAAATGTCTTGTCGACTCAAATTCACGGCAGCATTCTGCAAATTCAATTGCGTTGCAGTTGATGTAGGTCTGTATTTTCAGCGGGCTTGCTTGACGATTGCCCATTCTATAGAAACTGGCCTGGGTCTACTTTCTATGCCCTTCTTGTGTGGGAATGCTGCCTACAGTATGTATCGAACTTTGTATATTACTTTTAATTTTAGTTTTGTATTCTATTGGAGTTGTACCTTTTCTTCATGACTTAAATTGCACCCGTGTTGCATACGCTCTATGGAGGCGGGTACCTCCAGTCGTACATTCCATGGCTTTTAAAATATCCTCGGTCTTTATAATCTTCTTGTTATCGAAAGTCCGGCTCTGACGGTAACTTACGAATCTCGGTATGGACCCCACATTTCAAATTTATAATTATTTTTGTACCTGAACCCATTAAAAATGGTTAAAAAGGGTATCATAAAGTTGTGCAAAATTATGTTACAGGCATAAGGAAGCATCTCCGACCATATAAAGTATATATATTCTTGATCAGTATCAAAAGTCGAGTCGATCTAGCCATGTCCGTATGTCTGTCTGTATGACCACGCAGATTTAAGTTCTCGTAGTCCCGGGACAGATCAAGATTATCTCATTTTATCGATAGCTCGTCCCGATCAAAAGTTATCGATCAATTTCGTTTTCAGACTAGCGTTTTTGGACCATAAGTTGAAAGTTATAACATCTAGAGGCCCCAAAGTTGGCATGTATTATCTCGAATATCATACATATGTTCCAAATATTCACTTTTTGGATACCACCCCTCGATCCTCCCAAAAGTTCAAAAAAACCAATTTTTGGAGGTATGACCTTGCAATTTGGTTTGGTCACACATTTTATGGCCAATGTTATGTCCTAAAAATCGGACAATAAAAACCAAAGTTATTTAAGATTTTACTTTCCATTGTGTGGGGCTCATTGAAAAAGCAAGCAAACTTATTAAACCGCATGCACTACTTGTACTGCAGCATGTGCGTGTTTGTATGTATGTACAATGACTGTATGTATGTAAGGACTGGGTTCAGGGTATCTCCAAGTCGGGCACTCCCTACTAGATCACTCATACTTGTGACGTTGGCATCGCATCTGATTATCATCGGCATCTTCTTTCTTCTTCAGTAGTCCACTCCTGCTAAGTATGTAGATACCACCACACTTGTGTTGGCGCAATATGTTATTATAAATTATGAAAGGGTAATTAATACATCTCCTTACCACAATGCTTATGGATGTTTACCTGGACCTGCCCAGTGCCCATGTCCTGCATCATTGGTTAGATGAACAGCTCCAGCTCCCCTGCTGATTGGGGCTGGGAGCTGTCCTCATCGCCACTGACCTGCATCGTCATATCAGCTAAGCTTCCGTGTCCTACAGCTAAGCACCCATGTCCTACAGCTCCCTCGCTAGCTCTTGCGAGGACATGACTACCTCCTCTTTCTCCATCTCTTCAAGTGCTGCGGAATCAAGAGTCATGTCCGGGTGACTCTTGACCTCGGCCGAACCCACCGATACTGTCACTGCTGCCTTTGCCTGCCAGCGTTTAGCGCAGGACGTAGTGGTCGGTTTAGTCTGGTCGTGCTTCCATGCGCTATTCTGGGTCATCCGACCAACTATAAAGCCGTTAGAAAAATCCTGTAGATACAACCAAATATAAAATTGTATTATAATTAAGGAGAGTTCTGCTGAGAAAGCGTGAAAAAACTTATTGTAAACCTTTCAAATGAGACGAAGAGGATTGTGCCAAGCGTCATCAGTCATACATGAAGATTATATGAACAAACAAAGTTTCTAGTCGATCGACTAGAATCAGAAATGTAAGGGCCGCTAATTGATTTATATAAAAATACAATGCCAATTGTTGTTCATCGGTTCATTACGACGGAAAATTGATAGCTAGAAGCCGGATGAAGTAGGTTGGCGAACGAATTCCAGTTTAGTCCACTTAGGGCACTTAGGAAGTTTTGATTTTGGGAACACCAAATGCATAAGCAGTATTCGAGGATAATATGAACTTCGGAGACATAGAAGCTTGGTGGTGAAAGAATCGTTAAATTAATTCAGCAAACGCTTAATGAAGACAATCATAAATTTGGTTTCATTAATAATAGTAAACATGTGAAGGTTAAAGCTAAAGACTTTCGACTCTAAATATACGTTAAGATTGATTATTGTCAAAAGTATAAGTAAATAAATAGCGTCTAGTGAGACCTTAAGTCATAAACATTCAGTTTGAACCATTAAGATGTAGTTGATTGGCCGAGCACCAAAGCTTCATAGAGTTCAAGTCATTTTGCATATCAGTATGATACAGATGATCGGTGTACGATAAGAAAGGTTTCATATCATCTGCAGACATAAGACCATGAGGTAGAAAGGAGGTAAATGATATAAAGTGCATAAATAATGGTCCAAGATAAAAAAAGTTAAGATACAACGGTACCAACGTGAATAATTTTCGAGGTGGTTAACGTAAGCAAAACTCTTTGAGTCTGAAATTTGAAGTAGAAGGAAATCAAATCAAAACAGAAACAAGTGGAGAAGGGTTATCTTCGGCGTGCCGAAGATTAAATACTCTTTTCGAACCTTTAAGCAATTTTCACTTTTTTTCCGAGACTGCTTATTTAATTCGCAGATATTAATGTCGCATACATATACCCCTACATATAAAATAAAATATATAAAGGTATTCATGTAAACAGGGACGTTTCACTATCCGCAGCTCGTGGACGCGTCCCTTAGCATTCATAAGTGCTACCGAATTTAACAATAAACAAGTTTCAGTATTTCCAAAAAGTCAAAACTACATTACATATGTATATTACAATATACATACCAAATTTTGTGCCTGTTGCTCTTATACCTTTCAAGGCCGCTGTCGGAAATTGAATTGAATTATATTCAGAATTTGAGATCCATATTTTTTTTCGCGTGGCATTGGTTTTGCCAATGAATTTAAATTTTTCTTTTGAATTATTCTATTAAAGCTACTTTATGTATGAAAAAAAAAGTTAGAAACAATTTAGGAAATTGAAAATAAATGAATTTGATTACAGCTATTATATATTTGAAAAGAAGAATAAGAAAAAATGAAAATAAATATGACCAGTCGCCGCTGGTCTTGAACCCAGGAACTCTCGCTCACCAGTTCGCAACTTTACCCACTACGCCACAAGCCGTTTTGATGATTGCTGACAAAATCCCTTGAAGAGCAGACTGTCAAAAGCTTTCTTGTTTTGCTTTTTACTGCTTACACCAAGCAGTTTTAAGAATCGCTGACAAACTCGATTTATACTGAGCTTTTGTTTTTTCGCGTGGCATTGTTTTTGTTCTAAGCCATTGAAAGCAAATGAATTTGTTTACAGTTATTATATATTTGAAAAGAAGAATAAGAAAAAATTAAAATAAATGACCAGTCGCCGCTGGTCTTGAACCCAGGACCTCTCGCTCACCAGTTCGCAACTTTACCCCTTACGCCACAAGCCGTTTTGATGATCGCTGACAAAATTGCTTGAAGAGCCGACTGTTACAAATTTCCTTGTTTTGTTTTCCTGCAACCTGCAACTCGCGTTTGGCAGCATTTGTTTTTTCGCGTGGCATTGTTTTTGTTCTAAGCCATTGGAAGCAAATTGATTTGATTACAGTTAAATATTTGAAAGGAAGAAAAAGAAAAAAGTATTAAATTAACAATCAGTCGCCGCCGAGGCTCGAACTTGCGAAACCTGCGTTCGTTAGCGCGGCTCTTTACGCCTTACGCCACAAACCGTTTTGATGATCGATGACAAAATACCTTGAAGAGCAGACTATCAAAAGCTTTCTTGCGCTTGACTTTGTTTACTCATATGCACCTGATTTTTCAAAATATTTAATGACGCATATCTTCGCTGTTTATGACTCAATCGATTTGCGATTTTACCCATTGATGAGTTATAAGGATGTTCAAGTGTACAAGGATATTTAAGGCAATTGCTTTGAAAACATCGGATTTATGGCCAAAACCGACTTTGAGGTGTATGGCAGCTATAAGATATAGTGGTCCGATCCGGCCGGCTCCGACCAATGTGCTGTCCCCTTGAATAATAAGTGTCTGTGCAAAGTTGCATCGCGATAGCTCAAAAACTGAGGGACTAGTTTGCATACATACAGACAGACAGACAGACAGATAGACAGACAGACGGACATGGCTAGATCAATTTGTTTTGTTTTTATAAGCATACTGGCAGTAACTTTTGGGGGTCTCAGACGCTTCCTTCTATGCGTTACAAACTTCAGGACAAACTTAATATACTATTTTCTTCGAAAAGAGTATAAAAAGAGGGGAAAACTTATTCGATCAAACTTTAAAGGCAAAAGATCGCAAATAAAGTCAAATGCTTTACTAAAGTCAGTGTATATGACATCAGCTTGAATTTTCAAAAGATGTGTATCATTACAAGGGATGTAAATTTATTCTTAATAAAGTCATGTTTTTAAGGAGATGACATGTTATAATGGTGCCAGCAAAATAATTTACCTGGGCAAAATAAGTGAATCGGTGAGAAGAAGCAGAATCATTGCTGACTTATTATTATTATAGGCAGGCAATGTAGGTCATGCACTGCAACCTGAAAGATATTTTATACCTTTCTTGAGCATACAGCTCGTTCATCTACAATATTTCTTGAACGAATACAATAATTCTTTTAGCATTGCGATGCTCCAAAATCAAGACTCTCCTCCCACCGCCAATCTATCTGATGCTCAGTTCATATTTGAAGGGAGAAGTTTCAGGTTAGAGCAAGGACTGAAGTTTAGGCAAAGTCAGAGCTGGAGTTCCTCAAGGCAGCGTATTAGGGCCTCTCATGTACTCGCTTTTCCCTGCAGACATCCCGGTGCCTGAATATGATGTCGTTGATAGGAGAAAAATTGTGCTGGCCACATACGCTGAAGACCTAACTATCTTATACTCCTTCAAGTGCGAGTATGAGACAGCTGATGGTACACAGGAATATCTGCAGCTACTGGAACATTGGGCAGACAAATGGAATATTCGTCTTAACCCAGCTAAGTGCACTCTTTTACTTTGAAACGACGGACATCTCCAGCTGTATGGTTGAATGGCGTGGTCCTTCAGTGTACAGAAGAGGAGGCTAACCTTCTCACAGCTCATTAAATATATAGTTGATCGATGTCGTGGGAGAAGGCGGCAATTGCGCTGGCTAATAAGCCGGAACAGCAAGTTGAGATTACGCTGCAAGACGGCAGTTTACAATTCAATTTTTGCACCTATGTGACAATTTAAAACAAGTAGGAAAGGATAATATTCGCGTGCCGACGATTTTTGTTTTTGTTGTTGTATGGGTGACGGCTTTAGTGGTCGTGGGTTGACCGTTGAGTAATCTTAACAGAAAAATATCTTTCCACTTTGAAGACTCCATCTCTATATAGATTTTCGCTTTTACGGAGGCAGGAGTGGGCGTGGGCAAAATTTTTTACTGTGATCTGTGATATTGTGACTTTAGCTCTAAAACTGCAGAAGATATAATGATTTCCAAATGCTTTTGGAGGAGGGGCGTGGTGTTGCTGGTGGGCGTGGGCGGTAAACCTAGGATACACATTTTTGGGGAGGTCACCGGCAACATAACTACCAAATTTGATGACTCTAGCTTCAAAATTGTGGAAAATGTTCATGTTTTATCGATTTGTGATTTGAGGTGTATCGATGTGCAATTGATTTGCCAGCCTCCCAGTGGGCGTGGCATACATTTGGAACAAACGTGCTCTGAAGCAGATAGCTGTTAGTATAACACTTAAAGTTTCAAATCTCTATATTATATAGTTTCGGGTGGACGGCCTGACGGACATTCCGAAAACTCAATATACTATCGGTATTAGAGTATAAAAGTTCGTCCGTGGCCTAGTCTATCGATAAAAGCTGGAATTTCGATCTTTGAAGCAGGTAATTTTAGAAAATTGTCAATATCTCCGAATTTAGTATGTGGATTGTAATGACCTTTAGCATTTTGAAAATATTAAAAAGTATCCAATAAGTAAATTATACGTATGTTTTCAAAAGGATGATTTCTTTGGGTGTTATTTAAGACTAAACTTCATCAAAATTTACATTTTAGAAGAAAGACAGTTTTCAAAAGCCGAGTCGGCTTAGCCATGTCCGTCTGTCTGTCTGCTTGTCTGTCTGTCTGCTTGTCTGTCTGTCTGTCCGTCTGTCTGTCTGTATGAACACGCGGATATCATAGACTACAAGAGCTAGAGACTTCATATTTGGAATGTAAGTTATTGAAGTCCCGGTACAGATCAAGTTTATTTCATTTTGTCGATTACTCATCCCGTTAAAAAGTTGTCGATACATTTCGATTTCAGACTAGTGATTTTTGGCCATGTCTTGAAAGTTATTAGAGCTAAAGCAAACAAGCTAGCAAACACATGTAAAAAACATTTAAATATCGTTCCAGCTTCTCCTCAAAGTGGAAAACACTAATTTTGGACCAATGACCAATTGGTTGTCCAATTTTATGACCTACAAAATTCACAAAGAACGGACAATAATCATAGATGTTACATAAGATTTACCTTTTGGTAATGTGGGGCCTTGTGAAGAAGTAAGCCTGCTTGAACTGCTTGCAGTATGTGTGTGTTTCTATGGATGTACATTGATAAGTAAGTATGAATTGATGTTGGGATTGGGTTCAAGGTATTTCCTACTGGTTTTCAGATTCTTATTTTCAATTAAAAACAAGTAAGAGTGCTCTAGTCGGGAGTGCCCGACTACGAGATACCCTGAACCCAGTCCTTACAATCATTCGTACTACTCTAAACTCACACATGCTGCAGTACAAGCAGTACAAGCAGTGCCAGCGGTTTAAGCAGTTAGCTTGCTCTTTCGCTGAGCCCACACAATGGAAAGTTAAATCTTAAATAACTTCTGTGTTTATTGTCCGATCATATTGAAATTTTTGGGGCAAACAATTGTCGATAATATGTGTTACCAAACCAAATTGCAAGGTCGTACCTTCAAAAATGGGTTTTTTTAACTTTTGGGGGGTTTGGGGGGTGGTATCCAAAAAGTGAAATATTTGTTACATGTGTATGCTATTCGAGATTATACATGTCAAATTAGGGGCCTCTAGCTCTTATAACTTGTAAGTTATATCCAAAAAACGCTGGTCTGAAATCGAAATTTATCGATAACTTTTGAACGGGACGAGCTATCGATAAATTTTAATAAACTTGATCTGTCCCGGGATTAGGAGGAACTTATGTTCCAAATATGAAGTCTCTAGCTCTTGTAGTCTCTGATATCTGTGTGTTCATACAGACGGACAGACGGACAGACAGACGGACATGGCTAGATCGACTCGGCTGTTGATACTGATCAATAATATATATACTTTATATGGTCGGAGATGCTTCCTTATGCCTGTTACATACATTTGCACAAAACCATTATACCCTTTTACCCATTTTTAATGGGTTCAGGGTATAAAAAGATTGAATTTAATATTTCAAAAGAAAAATTTAAATTCAATTGATGTCTAAGAAAAAACTAGTGGGGAATGATTATCTTCGGCGTGTCAAAGATTTTATACTTTTTTCAAACCCTTAGGCAATTTTCACTCACAGTAAGAGTTCGTTTCTTTCGCGTGGGGTTTTTCATACTTTTTTGTCGAAGAAAATAGTATATTAACTTTGTGCTGAAGTGTGTAATGCATTGAAGGAAGCGTCTGAGACCTCCAAAAATTACCTCCAGTATGCCAGGAATGACAAAACAAATTGATCTAGCCGTATACGTCTGCCTGTATGTATGGAAACTAGTTCCTAGTTTTTGGGGTATCGCGATGAAACTTTGCACGAAGACTTATTATGTAAGTATACAGCAAATTAGGCAGAACCAGCCGGATTGGACCACTATATCTTATATCTACCATGTAACTGGAAGTTGGTTTTGGCCATACATCTGATGTTTTCAAAGCTATCGCGATAAATTTCCTTGTACACTTGAACATCCTTATTGCTCATCAATACCTAAAATTGCAAAACGATTAGGTCATAAATAGCGAAGATATGAGTCATTAAATATTTAGAAAGAAGAGATGTATACGGGCAAACCAAGCCAAGTGCATGCAAGCTTTTAACAGACTAGCCTTTAAGTGAGTTTGTCATCGATCATAAAAACGAATCCCGGCGGCAACATAATTTATTTAAAATTTGTTTCTAATTTATGTTTTCAAATATAAAATAACTGTAATAAAGAGATAAGCTCATCTGATACCAATGTTTAACAGCAAAAACAATGACACGCGAATAAAACGCTCACTATATTCGTTTTTTCAGCACTTTTCCAAATGGTTTGTTTGTTTAAGTGGTAAAGTGATACGCTGACAACGCAAAGTCACGGGTTCGAATCCCGGTCGCGACATCATTTATTTTCAATTTGTTTGCTAATTTCAAAATCTTTTTTTTTTCCAAACATAAAAAAGCTTTAATTCAATATTTCCAAAGGAAAATGTTAGTTCATAATTTGAACAGTCTTAGAACAAAAAAAATAAATATTTTTTACAGCATATGAAAATTTGGTGGTGCAGGTGGCAGCGCGAAAATTGCCTAAAGGTTAGGAAAGAGTATAAAATCTTCGGCACGCCGAATAAATTTCTTCCCCACAAGTGCTGGATACCTTTCAGCATGTGTAAGTTTCCAAGTGCTAACGATGTGGATGTCGGACATATGCAAAGATCCAAAAAATTGCAATGCCGAGCATTCACATTGTATATTGTATAACCATCTTGTAGAGCTCCTTACCTTAAATACCAGGATTAGCGGTATCCCAAAAGTTAAATGTGTTTATCATCTGTTTGATATTTGAGAATTTACGTATCAAATTTGGTACCTCTAGCTCATTTAAAGTTACGGACAAGAAACACTTAACTGAAATCGAAATTTGTAGACTTCTGAACGGGCGAGCTATCTGAAAAATTAAAAAATATGAAGTCTCTAACTCTTACAGTCTCTGATTTCCGCGTGTTCATATAGACAGACGGACAGACCGACAGACATGGCTAGATCGACTCGACTGTTGATACTGATCAAGGATATATATACTTTACATGGTCGGAGATATGCTCTTATGCCTGTTACATACTTTTGCACACGTTTTTATACCCTGAACCCATTAAAAATGGGTAAAAAGGGTATTATGGTTTTGTGCAAAAGTATGTAACAGCCATAAGGAAGCATCTCCGACCATATAATGTATATATATTCTTGATCAGTATTAACAGTCGAGTCGATTTAGCCATGTCCGTCTGTCTGTCTGCTTGTCTGTCTGTCTGCTTGTCTGTCTGTCTGTCTGTCTGTCCGTCTGTCCGTCTGTCTGTCTGTATGAACACGCGGATATCATAGACTACAAGAGCTAGAGACTTCATATTTGGAATATAAGTTATTGAAGTCCCGGTACAGATCAAGTTTATTTCATTTTGTCGATTACTCATCCCGTTAAAAAGTTGTCGATACATTTCGATTTCAGACTAGTGTTTTTTGGCCATGTCTTGAAAGTTATTAGAGCTAAAGCAAACAAGCTAGCAAACACATGTAAAAAACATTTAAATATCGTTCCAGCTTCTCCTCAAAGTGGAAAACACTAATTTTGGACCAATGACCAATTGGTGGTTGGCCAATTTTATGACCTACAAAATTCACAAAGAACGGACAATAATCATAGATGTTACATAAGATTTACCTTTTGGTAATGTGGGGCCTTGTGAAGAAATAAGCCTGCTTGAACTGCTTGCAGTATGTGTGTGTTTCTATGGATGTACATTGATAAGTAAGTATGAATTGACGTTGGGATTGGGTTCAAGGTATTTCCTACTGGTTTTCAGATTCTTATTTTCAATTAAAAACAAGTAAGAGTGCTCTAGTCGGGAGTGCCCGACTACGAGATACCCTGAACCCAGTCCTTACAATCATTCGTACTACTCTAAACTCACACATGCTGCAGTACAAGCAGTACAAGCAGTGCCAGCGGTTTAAGCAGTTAGCTTGCTCTTTCGCTGAGCCCCACACAATGGAAAGTTAAATCTTAAATAACTTCTGTGTTTATTGTCCGATCATATTGAAATTTTTGGGGCAAACAATTGTCGATAATATGTGTTACCAAACCAAATTGCAAGGTCGTACCTTCAAAAATGGGTTTTTTTAACTTTTGGGGGTTTTGGGGGTGGATCCAAAAAGTGAAATATTTGTTACATGTGTATGCTATTCGAGATTATACATGTCAAATTAGGGGCCTCTAGCTCTTATAACTTGTAAGTTATATCCAAAAAACGCTGGTCTGAAATCTAAATTTATCGATAACTTTTGAACGGGACGAGCTATCGATAAATTTTAATAAACTTGATCTGTCCCGGGATTAGGAGAACTTATGTTCCAAATATGAAGTCTCTAGCTCTTGTAGTCTCTGATATCTGTGTGTTCATACAGACGGACAGACGGACAGACAGACGGACATGGCTAGATCGACTCGGCTGTTGATACTGATCAATAATATATATACTTTATATGGTCGGAGATGCTTCCTTATGCCTGTTACATACATTTGCACAAAACCATTATACCCTTTTTACCCATTTTTAATGGGTTCAGGGTATAAAAAGATTGAATTTAATATTTCAAAAGAAAAATTTAAATTCAATTGATGTCTAAGAAAAAACTAGTGGGGAATGATTATCTTCGGCGTGTCAAAGATTTTATACTTTTTTCAAACCCTTAGGCAATTTTCACTCACAGTAAGAGTTCGTTTCTTTCGCGTGGGGTTTTTCATACTTTTTTGTCGAAGAAAATAGTATATTAACTTTGTGCTGAAGTGTGTAATGCATTGAAGGAAGCGTCTGAGACCTCCAAAAATTACCTCCAGTATGCCAGGAATGACAAAACAAATTGATCTAGCCGTATACGTCTGCCTGTATGTATGGAAACTAGTTCCTAGTTTTTGGGGTATCGCGATGAAACTTTGCACGAAGACTTATTATGTAAGTATACAGCAAATTAGGCAGAACCAGCCGGATTGGACCACTATATCTTATATCTACCATGTAACTGGAAGTTGGTTTTGGCCATACATCTGATGTTTTCAAAGCTATCGCGTTAAATTTCCTTGTACACTTGAACATCCTTATTGCTCATCAATACCTAAAATTGCAAAACGATTAGGTCATAAATAGCGAAGATATGAGTCATTAAATATTTAGAAAGAAGAGATGTATACGGGCAAACCAAGCCAAGTGCATGCAAGCTTTTAACAGACTAGCCTTTAAGCGAGTTTGTCATCCATCAGAAAAACGAATCCCGGCGGTAACATAATTTATTTAAAATTTGTTTCTAATTTATGTTTTCAAATATAAAATAACTGTAATAAAGAGATAAGCTCATCTGATACCAATGTTTAACAGCAAAAACAATGACACGCGAATAAAACGCTCACTATATTCGTGTTTTTCAGCACTTTTCCAAATGGTTTGTTTGTTTAAGTGGTAAAGTGATACGCTGACAACGCAAAGTCACGGGTTCGAATCCCGGTCGCGACATCATTTATTTTCAATTTGTTTGCTAATTTCAAAATCTTTTTTTTTTCCAAACATAAAAAAGCTTTAATTCAATATTTCCAAAGGAAAATGTTAGTTCATAATTTGAACAGTCTTAGAACAAAAACAAGTGAGAACGTTGCAGTCGGGCGGAGCCGACTGCGTAATACTCTGATACCATTTTAAGAACAGCTGAAAGCAAGTGAACAGAAAATTTTTGCTGGTGTTTGGGTGACCCGAAATCGGCATTCCAAGTTTTTGGGAACGGGAGGGGCATGGTCGATCTTAAGAGGGGGTGACCAGAAGTCTATCTACCAATTTTGGTGACTCTAGCTCTAAAACTGTGGAAGATATAAGCTTTCGCGATTTTTGGGGGCGGGAGGGGGCGTGGCCCCAAAAAATTTGGCCGATCTTTAGAGGGAGTGACAAAAAGTCTATCTTACAAATTTCTTGACTCTAGCTCTAAAACTGTGGAAGATATACATTTTCGCGATTTTTGGGGGCGGGAGGGGGCGTGGCCCCAAATTTTTTTACCGATATTTAGAGGGGCTGACCAGAATTCTATCTTCCAAGTTTAATGACTCTAGCTCTGAAACTGTGGAAGATATACATTTTCGCGATTTTTGGGGGCGGGAGGGGGCGGGGCCCCAAAATTTTTTGCCGATCTTTAGGGGGGCTGACAATAAGTCTATCCTCCAATTTTGGTGACTCTAGCTCTAAAACTGTGGAAGATATACATTTTCGCGATTTTTGGGGGCGGGCGGGGGCGTGGCCCCACAATTTTTTGTCCGATCTTTAGAGGACTTGGCCAGAAGTCTACCCTCAAAGTTTGGTGGCCCTAGCTCTTAAACTGTGCGAGATATAGGCTTCCGTGTTTCGTGGGGGCGGGGTAGCTGGGGGGCGTTCTAGTGGGCGTGGCCGGAAAATCCAGGACGCAATCTTTTGGGCTGGTCAGCCCTAGTCTAAATTCCAAATTTTGGGACTCTAGCTTCAAAATTGCGGGAAATATACACGTGTTATCGAATTGTGCATTCATGTATATCGATTTTCGCGATTACGGGGGCGGGAGTGGGCGTGGTCGAAATTTTGTTTCTGTAATCTGTAGAGGACGTCACCAGTAATATATATTCCAAATATGGTGACTTTAGCTCTAAAACTGCGGGAGATATAAGCATTTCAAATTAATTTTGGAGGGGGGGCTGGTGGGCGTAATAATGGGCGTGGCCGATTAACCTAGGATCCAATTTTTTCGGGAGGTCACCAGCAATATACCTACCAAATTTGATTACTCTAGCTTCAAAATTGTGGGAGTTATTCACGTTTAATCGATTTGTGATTTGAGGTGTATCGACATGTTATCGATTTGCCAGCCTCCCAGTGGGCGTGGCATAAATTTGGAATAAACTTGATCTGAAGCAGATAGCTATAATCATAACGCAAAAGATTTCAAGAGTCTATCTAATATCGTTTCGGAAATACGCGCGTTCATCCAGACAGACAGACGGACAGACGGACAGACGGACGGCCTGACGGACATTCGACAAAACCAATATACTATGAGTACCTTCGGTAT
>JAWNLL010000300.1:0-172090 GCA_035042425.1 Drosophila flavopinicola | reverse complement strand
GGCACCAGCTTGAAAGTGCCATAGAGCAGCACACTGCTCTCGGTGCTCAGCATGAGCGCCTCGTACGTCTGGCACAGCTGATCATTGAGCACGCACTGCAGGAAGCCGGAGCCGTCGCGCAGCGTGATGAACATTAAGGCTTTGCCCTGTCGGCGCAGACGATGCACCCAGCCATAGATTTTAACACGCTTACCGCGCTGCTCCGCGCCCTCTGAGATGCGAATCCTCTGGGCCACCGGCCAAGTGGGATTCTCGCGAATCTTTACCTTGCGTGCCTCTTCCAGATTTTGTTGACGCTTCTCGGCATCCTCGGCATCGCGCTGCGTCTTATCCTCAGTGTTGTTGCCATCACGGAGGAACAGCTTTTGGATTTTCTTCAGCTGCGATTTTGCAGCCGGCTCGAAAGCTTCGCTGGCATTTGGATCCTTGCTGTCCACATAGATGGTGGGGAAGGGCTCCTTGCCGGCATGGCGCATGGCCTGCAAAATGGTTTTATATGGCTTGGTCTCGCTGCCATCGCCCGACTCGTCATTTCCACGCTTCTCCGACGTGAAGAGCGAACCTGTGACAAATATGGAAGCCTAATAAGATACACATATAAACACAAATATGTACATACATAGATAAATCTACTTCGCAGCCTCTTCGATACTAACCCATGTATAATTGTTTGCATTGTACGTACATATGTATGTATATATCTTAGAACTTACTCAGTGCTAGGTCGGCTAACTGTTCCGTAGGCATTTCGTTGTATTACTGGCCGCTAAGAAAGATACAACTTGCAATTTATAGCAACACATATCAGCGGAATAATAATCAGGAGCGGCAGCAACGACGAGGACATCGAGGACGACGGCTACAGCCGCTGTCTCAGTGACAAGGCGACACGTACAGCGTATAGCGCGCAGAAAAAAAAGAGATCAGCGTTACGCTGCCTACTATAGGAAACGGATATGTACGCACACACACACACACACACACACACACATACACGAAATAGATAAAAGTAAGTTGGGAGTCGCTGTGAAAGAAACAAGCAGTGCCGCTAATAGCAACTTTTAAGAGCGCTACAAATGTCTAGACTCTAGAGAATAAGTCGCTGCAATTAAGAATATTTTTCAGTTTTTAGACATTTGTACTTTAGTTTCGTAGATTAAAAAATGTTAATGTTAAACTAGCCATTTTAGAAAAAACTGATGAATAACATTTAAAATAAAATACTAAATATATATTATATAGGTAAAAAATCAATTTTAGTTTAGAACGGAGTAGGCAGGTTTTTAAATTATTGCCACTTGCTCGGCTTATATGTAAAAATCTTTGAAAATGTCAGTATATCTATAGCTTTTGTATAATTCTGCCAAATTTGTTGAATAAATTAATTTTTTTTCTAAGTCTTGTAAAAATATATATAAAAAAAAATGGGTGAGTATCAAAACTTGGGACAACATGTCATTTCAAGAAAAAGAGAACTATCGTCATATGTCTTTCGCAAATCCAGCAAAATCAGCATGTCCCAGGCGTAAAAAGCCAAATGCTTGCCGGCCGCCATATGTAAAGCAAAAAAATAGAGTGCACCCGGGTCCCGTTACCAACAATCCATTCTTGAACTTCCTACGCAGCGTTCGACGCAAATATTGTGGCCTGAATATCAAGGAGCTGGCCGTATTGGCGGCGCTTGAATGGAGGGGCATGGATGACAGTAAGAAAGCTCGCTATCGCCGCCAGGTAGGTCTCCACATCGAATCTTCCAGATATCAAGCTTTCACGTTTTGCCCTCTAGGCCTGCCATGTCCAATTCTACGAACGAAAAAATCGTTTAAAGGGCTTCCATAAACGCAAATCAAAGCCACTAAATTCGTGGTTAAGTTATCAAACTGCAATTTCTAATTTGTCTGCTAACTGTAACTTAATGTAATAAAAGTTCGTTTGTTTTATGGCTACTGAGAATTAAAATTGTTGCGTAATAATTAAGAATTGATTTCTTCTTTTTTTGTGGTTTAAGTTACCAAGGTGGTAAAATGGATTTATTTGGCCAACGCCGTTGAATAACGGGGAAAACGCCACGGCAATTGTATTATATTGATTACAATATATATTTTTTGTCGCTCGACGACTTGACCAATGGCTTACGAATTACGCATATGCCCTTCTACACCGGACCGTTTATCTCCCTTGATTTCTTTATTTTGATAGATATTACATATATTTTGTATGGGTTAGTTACATAAAATATCAGCATATACTGTTTATAGTTGCTGTAATGTAGTATAGTTGCGGGCAGGAAGTAGTAGCCCAAAAGCTTAAGGCTTGCATCTGTCGAGGAAGCGCGGATAGAGGCACACCTCGCGAATGTGGTAGCGGTTGAGCAGCCAGCAGAGGAATCGCTCCAGGCCAAGGCCGTAGCCACCGTGGGGCATTGTGCCGTAGACACGCTGATCCGTGTACCAGTAGTAGGGCTTGGGATCGATGCCCTCGCGCTCGTAGCCCTTCTGGAGCTCGGCGCTATCGAAGATCCTCATCGAGCCGCCGACAATCTCTCCCACATTCGGCAGCAGAACATCAACGCTCTCGGTGAGACGCTGATCCTCCTTGCAGCGGGACATGTAGAATGATTTGATCTGTGCTGGGAACTTAATCAAAAGAATCGGTTCATTGATGGTGTCCGTCATCTTGCGCTCTGGCGCCTCCGGTATGTCCTCGCCGAACTCGTAGAAGGTGCCATCGTCCTTGGTCACATTGTTCTCCTTGAGCCATTTGATGGCATCTGAATATTCCATGCGCCTGAATGGCTTTTTAGGTGCCTTGAAGTCGGGATTGAGCTCCTTTACGAGATGACCCCAAGGCGACTTCAAGACGCGATCGACCACATCGGTGACCAGATCCTCCAAACGATCCAGCAGATCCTCAAACGAGATAAACGGACACTCGGCCTCAATGTGTGTATACTCCGCTAAATGGCGCCGGGTACGACTCTGCTCATCGCGATAGCTTTGGGCAATGGTTAAGACATCGCCCAGTGCAGGCAGACACGTCTCCAAGTACAGCTGGGAGCTCTGGGTGAGATAGGCCTCCTCCCCAAAGAACTGCATCTTGAAAAGCGTGGAGCCACCCTCGACTTGTGTCTGGACCAGAGTTGGTGGCGTCACCTCAGTATAACTGCGCTCAAAGTAATGCGAGCGGAACGCCTGCATCACCACGGAACGCATCTTGAGCACCTTGGAGGTGTTCTCGCCGCGTATCATGATGTGCCTGTTGTCCAGCTGCACATCGGGATGCGCCTCCTCGTTTAATATGGCATCAGCACCGCCCGGCGGCGCCAAGCCAATCAGCTCCCAATAATCCACATTCAGCTCGTGACCACCCGGCGCCGTCTTGCCCTCCGGCACCAGCTTGAAAGTGCCATAGAGCAGCACACTGCTCTCGGTGCTCAGCATGAGCGCCTCGTACGTCTGGCACAGCTGATCATTGAGCACGCACTGCAGGAAGCCGGAGCCGTCGCGCAGCGTGATGAACATTAAGGCTTTGCCCTGTCGGCGCAGACGATGCACCCAGCCATAGATTTTAACACGCTTACCGCGCTGCTCCGCGCCCTCTGAGATGCGAATCCTCTGGGCCACCGGCCAAGTGGGATTCTCGCGAATCTTTACCTTGCGTGCCTCTTCCAGATTTTGTTGACGCTTCTCGGCATCCTCGGCATCGCGCTGCGTCTTATCCTCAGTGTTGTTGCCATCACGGAGGAACAGCTTTTGGATTTTCTTCAGCTGCGATTTTGCAGCCGGCTCGAAAGCTTCGCTGGCATTTGGATCCTTGCTGTCCACATAGATGGTGGGGAAGGGCTCCTTGCCGGCATGGCGCATGGCCTGCAAAATGGTTTTATATGGCTTGGTCTCGCTGCCATCGCCCGACTCGTCATTTCCACGCTTCTCCGACGTGAAGAGCGAACCTGTGACAAATATGGAAGCCTAATAAGATACACATATAAACACAAATATGTACATACATAGATAAATCTACTTCGCAGCCTCTTCGATACTAACCCATGTATAATTGTTTGCATTGTACGTACATATGTATGTATATATCTTAGAACTTACTCAGTGCTAGGTCGGCTAACTGTTCCGTAGGCATTTCGTTGTATTACTGGCCGCTAAGAAAGATACAACTTGCAATTTATAGCAACACATATCAGCGGAATAATAATCAGGAGCGGCAGCAACGACGAGGACATCGAGGACGACGGCTACAGCCGCTGTCTCAGTGACAAGGCGACACGTACAGCGTATAGCGCGCAGAAAAAAAAGAGATCAGCGTTACGCTGCCTACTATAGGAAACGGATATGTACGCACACACACACACACACACACACACACACATACACGAAATAGATAAAAGTAAGTTGGGAGTCGCTGTGAAAGAAACAAGCAGTGCCGCTAATAGCAACTTTTAAGAGCGCTACAAATGTCTAGACTCTAGAGAATAAGTCGCTGCAATTAAGAATATTTTTCAGTTTTTAGACATTTGTACTTTAGTTTCGTAGATTAAAAAATGTTAATGTTAAACTAGCCATTTTAGAAAAAACTGATGAATAACATTTAAAATAAAATACTAAATATATATTATATAGGTAAAAAATCAATTTTAGTTTAGAACGGAGTAGGCAGGTTTTTAAATTATTGCCACTTGCTCGGCTTATATGTAAAAATCTTTGAAAATGTCAGTATATCTATAGCTTTTGTATAATTCTGCCAAATTTGTTGAATAAATTAATTTTTTTTCTAAGTCTTGTAAAAATATATATAAAAAAAAATGGGTGAGTATCAAAACTTGGGACAACATGTCATTTCAAGAAAAAGAGAACTATCGTCATATGTCTTTCGCAAATCCAGCAAAATCAGCATGTCCCAGGCGTAAAAAGCCAAATGCTTGCCGGCCGCCATATGTAAAGCAAAAAAATAGAGTGCACCCGGGTCCCGTTACCAACAATCCATTCTTGAACTTCCTACGCAGCGTTCGACGCAAATATTGTGGCCTGAATATCAAGGAGCTGGCCGTATTGGCGGCGCTTGAATGGAGGGGCATGGATGACAGTAAGAAAGCTCGCTATCGCCGCCAGGTAGGTCTCCACATCGAATCTTCCAGATATCAAGCTTTCACGTTTTGCCCTCTAGGCCTGCCATGTCCAATTCTACGAACGAAAAAATCGTTTAAAGGGCTTCCATAAACGCAAATCAAAGCCACTAAATTCGTGGTTAAGTTATCAAACTGCAATTTCTAATTTGTCTGCTAACTGTAACTTAATGTAATAAAAGTTCGTTTGTTTTATGGCTACTGAGAATTAAAATTGTTGCGTAATAATTAAGAATTGATTTCTTCTTTTTTTGTGGTTTAAGTTACCAAGGTGGTAAAATGGATTTATTTGGCCAACGCCGTTGAATAACGGGGAAAACGCCACGGCAATTGTATTATATTGATTACAATATATATTTTTTGTCGCTCGACGACTTGACCAATGGCTTACGAATTACGCATATGCCCTTCTACACCGGACCGTTTATCTCCCTTGATTTCTTTATTTTGATAGATATTACATATATTTTGTATGGGTTAGTTACATAAAATATCAGCATATACTGTTTATAGTTGCTGTAATGTAGTATAGTTGCGGGCAGGAAGTAGTAGCCCAAAAGCTTAAGGCTTGCATCTGTCGAGGAAGCGCGGATAGAGGCACACCTCGCGAATGTGGTAGCGGTTGAGCAGCCAGCAGAGGAATCGCTCCAGGCCAAGGCCGTAGCCACCGTGGGGCATTGTGCCGTAGACACGCTGATCCGTGTACCAGTAGTAGGGCTTGGGATCGATGCCCTCGCGCTCGTAGCCCTTCTGGAGCTCGGCGCTATCGAAGATCCTCATCGAGCCGCCGACAATCTCTCCCACATTCGGCAGCAGAACATCAACGCTCTCGGTGAGACGCTGATCCTCCTTGCAGCGGGACATGTAGAATGATTTGATCTGTGCTGGGAACTTAATCAAAAGAATCGGTTCATTGATGGTGTCCGTCATCTTGCGCTCTGGCGCCTCCGGTATGTCCTCGCCGAACTCGTAGAAGGTGCCATCGTCCTTGGTCACATTGTTCTCCTTGAGCCATTTGATGGCATCTGAATATTCCATGCGCCTGAATGGCTTTTTAGGTGCCTTGAAGTCGGGATTGAGCTCCTTTACGAGATGACCCCAAGGCGACTTCAAGACGCGATCGACCACATCGGTGACCAGATCCTCCAAACGATCCAGCAGATCCTCAAACGAGATAAACGGACACTCGGCCTCAATGTGTGTATACTCCGCTAAATGGCGCCGGGTACGACTCTGCTCATCGCGATAGCTTTGGGCAATGGTTAAGACATCGCCCAGTGCAGGCAGACACGTCTCCAAGTACAGCTGGGAGCTCTGGGTGAGATAGGCCTCCTCCCCAAAGAACTGCATCTTGAAAAGCGTGGAGCCACCCTCGACTTGTGTCTGGACCAGAGTTGGTGGCGTCACCTCAGTATAACTGCGCTCAAAGTAATGCGAGCGGAACGCCTGCATCACCACGGAACGCATCTTGAGCACCTTGGAGGTGTTCTCGCCGCGTATCATGATGTGCCTGTTGTCCAGCTGCACATCGGGATGCGCCTCCTCGTTTAATATGGCATCAGCACCGCCCGGCGGCGCCAAGCCAATCAGCTCCCAATAATCCACATTCAGCTCGTGACCACCCGGCGCCGTCTTGCCCTCCGGCACCAGCTTCAAAGTGCCATAGAGCAGCACACTGCTCTCGGTGCTCAGCATGAGCGCCTCGTACGTCTGGCACAGCTGATCATTGAGCACGCACTGCAGGAAGCCGGAGCCGTCGCGCAGCGTGATGAACATTAAGGCTTTGCCCTGTCGGCGCAGACGATGCACCCAGCCATAGATTTTAACACGCTTACCGCGCTGCTCCGCGCCCTCTGAGATGCGAATCCTCTGGGCCACCGGCCAAGTGGGATTCTCGCGAATCTTTACCTTGCGTGCCTCTTCCAGATTTTGTTGACGCTTCTCGGCATCCTCGGCATCGCGCTGCGTCTTATCCTCAGTGTTGTTGCCATCACGGAGGAACAGCTTTTGGATTTTCTTCAGCTGCGATTTTGCAGCCGGCTCGAAAGCTTCGCTGGCATTTGGATCCTTGCTGTCCACATAGATGGTGGGGAAGGGCTCCTTGCCGGCATGGCGCATGGCCTGCAAAATGGTTTTATATGGCTTGGTCTCGCTGCCATCGCCCGACTCGTCATTTCCACGCTTCTCCGACGTGAAGAGCGAACCTGTGACAAATATGGAAGCCTAATAAGATACACATATAAACACAAATATGTACATACATAGATAAATCTACTTCGCAGCCTCTTCGATACTAACCCATGTATAATTGTTTGCATTGTACGTACATATGTATGTATATATCTTAGAACTTACTCAGTGCTAGGTCGGCTAACTGTTCCGTAGGCATTTCGTTGTATTACTGGCCGCTAAGAAAGATACAACTTGCAATTTATAGCAACACATATCAGCGGAATAATAATCAGGAGCGGCAGCAACGACGAGGACATCGAGGACGACGGCTACAGCCGCTGTCTCAGTGACAAGGCGACACGTACAGCGTATAGCGCGCAGAAAAAAAAGAGATCAGCGTTACGCTGCCTACTATAGGAAACGGATATGTACGCACACACACACACACACACACACACACACATACACGAAATAGATAAAAGTAAGTTGGGAGTCGCTGTGAAAGAAACAAGCAGTGCCGCTAATAGCAACTTTTAAGAGCGCTACAAATGTCTAGACTCTAGAGAATAAGTCGCTGCAATTAAGAATATTTTTCAGTTTTTAGACATTTGTACTTTAGTTTCGTAGATTAAAAAATGTTAATGTTAAACTAGCCATTTTAGAAAAAACTGATGAATAACATTTAAAATAAAATACTAAATATATATTATATAGGTAAAAAATCAATTTTAGTTTAGAACGGAGTAGGCAGGTTTTTAAATTATTGCCACTTGCTCGGCTTATATGTAAAAATCTTTGAAAATGTCAGTATATCTATAGCTTTTGTATAATTCTGCCAAATTTGTTGAATAAATTAATTTTTTTTCTAAGTCTTGTAAAAATATATATAAAAAAAAATGGGTGAGTATCAAAACTTGGGACAACATGTCATTTCAAGAAAAAGAGAACTATCGTCATATGTCTTTCGCAAATCCAGCAAAATCAGCATGTCCCAGGCGTAAAAAGCCAAATGCTTGCCGGCCGCCATATGTAAAGCAAAAAAATAGAGTGCACCCGGGTCCCGTTACCAACAATCCATTCTTGAACTTCCTACGCAGCGTTCGACGCAAATATTGTGGCCTGAATATCAAGGAGCTGGCCGTATTGGCGGCGCTTGAATGGAGGGGCATGGATGACAGTAAGAAAGCTCGCTATCGCCGCCAGGTAGGTCTCCACATCGAATCTTCCAGATATCAAGCTTTCACGTTTTGCCCTCTAGGCCTGCCATGTCCAATTCTACGAACGAAAAAATCGTTTAAAGGGCTTCCATAAACGCAAATCAAAGCCACTAAATTCGTGGTTAAGTTATCAAACTGCAATTTCTAATTTGTCTGCTAACTGTAACTTAATGTAATAAAAGTTCGTTTGTTTTATGGCTACTGAGAATTAAAATTGTTGCGTAATAATTAAGAATTGATTTCTTCTTTTTTTGTGGTTTAAGTTACCAAGGTGGTAAAATGGATTTATTTGGCCAACGCCGTTGAATAACGGGGAAAACGCCACGGCAATTGTATTATATTGATTACAATATATATTTTTTGTCGCTCGACGACTTGACCAATGGCTTACGAATTACGCATATGCCCTTCTACACCGGACCGTTTATCTCCCTTGATTTCTTTATTTTGATAGATATTACATATATTTTGTATGGGTTAGTTACATAAAATATCAGCATATACTGTTTATAGTTGCTGTAATGTAGTATAGTTGCGGGCAGGAAGTAGTAGCCCAAAAGCTTAAGGCTTGCATCTGTCGAGGAAGCGCGGATAGAGGCACACCTCGCGAATGTGGTAGCGGTTGAGCAGCCAGCAGAGGAATCGCTCCAGGCCAAGGCCGTAGCCACCGTGGGGCATTGTGCCGTAGACACGCTGATCCGTGTACCAGTAGTAGGGCTTGGGATCGATGCCCTCGCGCTCGTAGCCCTTCTGGAGCTCGGCGCTATCGAAGATCCTCATCGAGCCGCCGACAATCTCTCCCACATTCGGCAGCAGAACATCAACGCTCTCGGTGAGACGCTGATCCTCCTTGCAGCGGGACATGTAGAATGATTTGATCTGTGCTGGGAACTTAATCAAAAGAATCGGTTCATTGATGGTGTCCGTCATCTTGCGCTCTGGCGCCTCCGGTATGTCCTCGCCGAACTCGTAGAAGGTGCCATCGTCCTTGGTCACATTGTTCTCCTTGAGCCATTTGATGGCATCTGAATATTCCATGCGCCTGAATGGCTTTTTAGGTGCCTTGAAGTCGGGATTGAGCTCCTTTACGAGATGACCCCAAGGCGACTTCAAGACGCGATCGACCACATCGGTGACCAGATCCTCCAAACGATCCAGCAGATCCTCAAACGAGATAAACGGACACTCGGCCTCAATGTGTGTATACTCCGCTAAATGGCGCCGGGTACGACTCTGCTCATCGCGATAGCTTTGGGCAATGGTTAAGACATCGCCCAGTGCAGGCAGACACGTCTCCAAGTACAGCTGGGAGCTCTGGGTGAGATAGGCCTCCTCCCCAAAGAACTGCATCTTGAAAAGCGTGGAGCCACCCTCGACTTGTGTCTGGACCAGAGTTGGTGGCGTCACCTCAGTATAACTGCGCTCAAAGTAATGCGAGCGGAACGCCTGCATCACCACGGAACGCATCTTGAGCACCTTGGAGGTGTTCTCGCCGCGTATCATGATGTGCCTGTTGTCCAGCTGCACATCGGGATGCGCCTCCTCGTTTAATATGGCATCAGCACCGCCCGGCGGCGCCAAGCCAATCAGCTCCCAATAATCCACATTCAGCTCGTGACCACCCGGCGCCGTCTTGCCCTCCGGCACCAGCTTGAAAGTGCCATAGAGCAGCACACTGCTCTCGGTGCTCAGCATGAGCGCCTCGTACGTCTGGCACAGCTGATCATTGAGCACGCACTGCAGGAAGCCGGAGCCGTCGCGCAGCGTGATGAACATTAAGGCTTTGCCCTGTCGGCGCAGACGATGCACCCAGCCATAGATTTTAACACGCTTACCGCGCTGCTCCGCGCCCTCTGAGATGCGAATCCTCTGGGCCACCGGCCAAGTGGGATTCTCGCGAATCTTTACCTTGCGTGCCTCTTCCAGATTTTGTTGACGCTTCTCGGCATCCTCGGCATCGCGCTGCGTCTTATCCTCAGTGTTGTTGCCATCACGGAGGAACAGCTTTTGGATTTTCTTCAGCTGCGATTTTGCAGCCGGCTCGAAAGCTTCGCTGGCATTTGGATCCTTGCTGTCCACATAGATGGTGGGGAAGGGCTCCTTGCCGGCATGGCGCATGGCCTGCAAAATGGTTTTATATGGCTTGGTCTCGCTGCCATCGCCCGACTCGTCATTTCCACGCTTCTCCGACGTGAAGAGCGAACCTGTGACAAATATGGAAGCCTAATAAGATACACATATAAACACAAATATGTACATACATAGATAAATCTACTTCGCAGCCTCTTCGATACTAACCCATGTATAATTGTTTGCATTGTACGTACATATGTATGTATATATCTTAGAACTTACTCAGTGCTAGGTCGGCTAACTGTTCCGTAGGCATTTCGTTGTATTACTGGCCGCTAAGAAAGATACAACTTGCAATTTATAGCAACACATATCAGCGGAATAATAATCAGGAGCGGCAGCAACGACGAGGACATCGAGGACGACGGCTACAGCCGCTGTCTCAGTGACAAGGCGACACGTACAGCGTATAGCGCGCAGAAAAAAAAGAGATCAGCGTTACGCTGCCTACTATAGGAAACGGATATGTACGCACACACACACACACACACACACACACATACACGAAATAGATAAAAGTAAGTTGGGAGTCGCTGTGAAAGAAACAAGCAGTGCCGCTAATAGCAACTTTTAAGAGCGCTACAAATGTCTAGACTCTAGAGAATAAGTCGCTGCAATTAAGAATATTTTTCAGTTTTTAGACATTTGTACTTTAGTTTCGTAGATTAAAAAATGTTAATGTTAAACTAGCCATTTTAGAAAAAACTGATGAATAACATTTAAAATAAAATACTAAATATATATTATATAGGTAAAAAATCAATTTTAGTTTAGAACGGAGTAGGCAGGTTTTTAAATTATTGCCACTTGCTCGGCTTATATGTAAAAATCTTTGAAAATGTCAGTATATCTATAGCTTTTGTATAATTCTGCCAAATTTGTTGAATAAATTAATTTTTTTTCTAAGTCTTGTAAAAATATATATAAAAAAAAATGGGTGAGTATCAAAACTTGGGACAACATGTCATTTCAAGAAAAAGAGAACTATCGTCATATGTCTTTCGCAAATCCAGCAAAATCAGCATGTCCCAGGCGTAAAAAGCCAAATGCTTGCCGGCCGCCATATGTAAAGCAAAAAAATAGAGTGCACCCGGGTCCCGTTACCAACAATCCATTCTTGAACTTCCTACGCAGCGTTCGACGCAAATATTGTGGCCTGAATATCAAGGAGCTGGCCGTATTGGCGGCGCTTGAATGGAGGGGCATGGATGACAGTAAGAAAGCTCGCTATCGCCGCCAGGTAGGTCTCCACATCGAATCTTCCAGATATCAAGCTTTCACGTTTTGCCCTCTAGGCCTGCCATGTCCAATTCTACGAACGAAAAAATCGTTTAAAGGGCTTCCATAAACGCAAATCAAAGCCACTAAATTCGTGGTTAAGTTATCAAACTGCAATTTCTAATTTGTCTGCTAACTGTAACTTAATGTAATAAAAGTTCGTTTGTTTTATGGCTACTGAGAATTAAAATTGTTGCGTAATAATTAAGAATTGATTTCTTCTTTTTTTGTGGTTTAAGTTACCAAGGTGGTAAAATGGATTTATTTGGCCAACGCCGTTGAATAACGGGGAAAACGCCACGGCAATTGTATTATATTGATTACAATATATATTTTTTGTCGCTCGACGACTTGACCAATGGCTTACGAATTACGCATATGCCCTTCTACACCGGACCGTTTATCTCCCTTGATTTCTTTATTTTGATAGATATTACATATATTTTGTATGGGTTAGTTACATAAAATATCAGCATATACTGTTTATAGTTGCTGTAATGTAGTATAGTTGCGGGCAGGAAGTAGTAGCCCAAAAGCTTAAGGCTTGCATCTGTCGAGGAAGCGCGGATAGAGGCACACCTCGCGAATGTGGTAGCGGTTGAGCAGCCAGCAGAGGAATCGCTCCAGGCCAAGGCCGTAGCCACCGTGGGGCATTGTGCCGTAGACACGCTGATCCGTGTACCAGTAGTAGGGCTTGGGATCGATGCCCTCGCGCTCGTAGCCCTTCTGGAGCTCGGCGCTATCGAAGATCCTCATCGAGCCGCCGACAATCTCTCCCACATTCGGCAGCAGAACATCAACGCTCTCGGTGAGACGCTGATCCTCCTTGCAGCGGGACATGTAGAATGATTTGATCTGTGCTGGGAACTTAATCAAAAGAATCGGTTCATTGATGGTGTCCGTCATCTTGCGCTCTGGCGCCTCCGGTATGTCCTCGCCGAACTCGTAGAAGGTGCCATCGTCCTTGGTCACATTGTTCTCCTTGAGCCATTTGATGGCATCTGAATATTCCATGCGCCTGAATGGCTTTTTAGGTGCCTTGAAGTCGGGATTGAGCTCCTTTACGAGATGACCCCAAGGCGACTTCAAGACGCGATCGACCACATCGGTGACCAGATCCTCCAAACGATCCAGCAGATCCTCAAACGAGATAAACGGACACTCGGCCTCAATGTGTGTATACTCCGCTAAATGGCGCCGGGTACGACTCTGCTCATCGCGATAGCTTTGGGCAATGGTTAAGACATCGCCCAGTGCAGGCAGACACGTCTCCAAGTACAGCTGGGAGCTCTGGGTGAGATAGGCCTCCTCCCCAAAGAACTGCATCTTGAAAAGCGTGGAGCCACCCTCGACTTGTGTCTGGACCAGAGTTGGTGGCGTCACCTCAGTATAACTGCGCTCAAAGTAATGCGAGCGGAACGCCTGCATCACCACGGAACGCATCTTGAGCACCTTGGAGGTGTTCTCGCCGCGTATCATGATGTGCCTGTTGTCCAGCTGCACATCGGGATGCGCCTCCTCGTTTAATATGGCATCAGCACCGCCCGGCGGCGCCAAGCCAATCAGCTCCCAATAATCCACATTCAGCTCGTGACCACCCGGCGCCGTCTTGCCCTCCGGCACCAGCTTGAAAGTGCCATAGAGCAGCACACTGCTCTCGGTGCTCAGCATGAGCGCCTCGTACGTCTGGCACAGCTGATCATTGAGCACGCACTGCAGGAAGCCGGAGCCGTCGCGCAGCGTGATGAACATTAAGGCTTTGCCCTGTCGGCGCAGACGATGCACCCAGCCATAGATTTTAACACGCTTACCGCGCTGCTCCGCGCCCTCTGAGATGCGAATCCTCTGGGCCACCGGCCAAGTGGGATTCTCGCGAATCTTTACCTTGCGTGCCTCTTCCAGATTTTGTTGACGCTTCTCGGCATCCTCGGCATCGCGCTGCGTCTTATCCTCAGTGTTGTTGCCATCACGGAGGAACAGCTTTTGGATTTTCTTCAGCTGCGATTTTGCAGCCGGCTCGAAAGCTTCGCTGGCATTTGGATCCTTGCTGTCCACATAGATGGTGGGGAAGGGCTCCTTGCCGGCATGGCGCATGGCCTGCAAAATGGTTTTATATGGCTTGGTCTCGCTGCCATCGCCCGACTCGTCATTTCCACGCTTCTCCGACGTGAAGAGCGAACCTGTGACAAATATGGAAGCCTAATAAGATACACATATAAACACAAATATGTACATACATAGATAAATCTACTTCGCAGCCTCTTCGATACTAACCCATGTATAATTGTTTGCATTGTACGTACATATGTATGTATATATCTTAGAACTTACTCAGTGCTAGGTCGGCTAACTGTTCCGTAGGCATTTCGTTGTATTACTGGCCGCTAAGAAAGATACAACTTGCAATTTATAGCAACACATATCAGCGGAATAATAATCAGGAGCGGCAGCAACGACGAGGACATCGAGGACGACGGCTACAGCCGCTGTCTCAGTGACAAGGCGACACGTACAGCGTATAGCGCGCAGAAAAAAAAGAGATCAGCGTTACGCTGCCTACTATAGGAAACGGATATGTACGCACACACACACACACACACACACACACATACACGAAATAGATAAAAGTAAGTTGGGAGTCGCTGTGAAAGAAACAAGCAGTGCCGCTAATAGCAACTTTTAAGAGCGCTACAAATGTCTAGACTCTAGAGAATAAGTCGCTGCAATTAAGAATATTTTTCAGTTTTTAGACATTTGTACTTTAGTTTCGTAGATTAAAAAATGTTAATGTTAAACTAGCCATTTTAGAAAAAACTGATGAATAACATTTAAAATAAAATACTAAATATATATTATATAGGTAAAAAATCAATTTTAGTTTAGAACGGAGTAGGCAGGTTTTTAAATTATTGCCACTTGCTCGGCTTATATGTAAAAATCTTTGAAAATGTCAGTATATCTATAGCTTTTGTATAATTCTGCCAAATTTGTTGAATAAATTAATTTTTTTTCTAAGTCTTGTAAAAATATATATAAAAAAAAATGGGTGAGTATCAAAACTTGGGACAACATGTCATTTCAAGAAAAAGAGAACTATCGTCATATGTCTTTCGCAAATCCAGCAAAATCAGCATGTCCCAGGCGTAAAAAGCCAAATGCTTGCCGGCCGCCATATGTAAAGCAAAAAAATAGAGTGCACCCGGGTCCCGTTACCAACAATCCATTCTTGAACTTCCTACGCAGCGTTCGACGCAAATATTGTGGCCTGAA
This sequence comes from Drosophila flavopinicola, assembly GCA_035042425.1. NCBI lineage: Eukaryota > Metazoa > Arthropoda > Insecta > Diptera > Drosophilidae > Drosophila > Drosophila flavopinicola. Next base: position 156,886 of record JAWNLL010000300.1, on the reverse strand, counting down.
TATCAAGGAGCTGGCCGTATTGGCGGCGCTTGAATGGAGGGGCATGGATGACAGTAAGAAAGCTCGCTATCGCCGCCAGGTAGGTCTCCACATCGAATCTTCCAGATATCAAGCTTTCACGTTTTGCCCTCTAGGCCTGCCATGTCCAATTCTACGAACGAAAAAATCGTTTAAAGGGCTTCCATAAACGCAAATCAAAGCCACTAAATTCGTGGTTAAGTTATCAAACTGCAATTTCTAATTTGTCTGCTAACTGTAACTTAATGTAATAAAAGTTCGTTTGTTTTATGGCTACTGAGAATTAAAATTGTTGCGTAATAATTAAGAATTGATTTCTTCTTTTTTTGTGGTTTAAGTTACCAAGGTGGTAAAATGGATTTATTTGGCCAACGCCGTTGAATAACGGGGAAAACGCCACGGCAATTGTATTATATTGATTACAATATATATTTTTTGTCGCTCGACGACTTGACCAATGGCTTACGAATTACGCATATGCCCTTCTACACCGGACCGTTTATCTCCCTTGATTTCTTTATTTTGATAGATATTACATATATTTTGTATGGGTTAGTTACATAAAATATCAGCATATACTGTTTATAGTTGCTGTAATGTAGTATAGTTGCGGGCAGGAAGTAGTAGCCCAAAAGCTTAAGGCTTGCATCTGTCGAGGAAGCGCGGATAGAGGCACACCTCGCGAATGTGGTAGCGGTTGAGCAGCCAGCAGAGGAATCGCTCCAGGCCAAGGCCGTAGCCACCGTGGGGCATTGTGCCGTAGACACGCTGATCCGTGTACCAGTAGTAGGGCTTGGGATCGATGCCCTCGCGCTCGTAGCCCTTCTGGAGCTCGGCGCTATCGAAGATCCTCATCGAGCCGCCGACAATCTCTCCCACATTCGGCAGCAGAACATCAACGCTCTCGGTGAGACGCTGATCCTCCTTGCAGCGGGACATGTAGAATGATTTGATCTGTGCTGGGAACTTAATCAAAAGAATCGGTTCATTGATGGTGTCCGTCATCTTGCGCTCTGGCGCCTCCGGTATGTCCTCGCCGAACTCGTAGAAGGTGCCATCGTCCTTGGTCACATTGTTCTCCTTGAGCCATTTGATGGCATCTGAATATTCCATGCGCCTGAATGGCTTTTTAGGTGCCTTGAAGTCGGGATTGAGCTCCTTTACGAGATGACCCCAAGGCGACTTCAAGACGCGATCGACCACATCGGTGACCAGATCCTCCAAACGATCCAGCAGATCCTCAAACGAGATAAACGGACACTCGGCCTCAATGTGTGTATACTCCGCTAAATGGCGCCGGGTACGACTCTGCTCATCGCGATAGCTTTGGGCAATGGTTAAGACATCGCCCAGTGCAGGCAGACACGTCTCCAAGTACAGCTGGGAGCTCTGGGTGAGATAGGCCTCCTCCCCAAAGAACTGCATCTTGAAAAGCGTGGAGCCACCCTCGACTTGTGTCTGGACCAGAGTTGGTGGCGTCACCTCAGTATAACTGCGCTCAAAGTAATGCGAGCGGAACGCCTGCATCACCACGGAACGCATCTTGAGCACCTTGGAGGTGTTCTCGCCGCGTATCATGATGTGCCTGTTGTCCAGCTGCACATCGGGATGCGCCTCCTCGTTTAATATGGCATCAGCACCGCCCGGCGGCGCCAAGCCAATCAGCTCCCAATAATCCACATTCAGCTCGTGACCACCCGGCGCCGTCTTGCCCTCCGGCACCAGCTTGAAAGTGCCATAGAGCAGCACACTGCTCTCGGTGCTCAGCATGAGCGCCTCGTACGTCTGGCACAGCTGATCATTGAGCACGCACTGCAGGAAGCCGGAGCCGTCGCGCAGCGTGATGAACATTAAGGCTTTGCCCTGTCGGCGCAGACGATGCACCCAGCCATAGATTTTAACACGCTTACCGCGCTGCTCCGCGCCCTCTGAGATGCGAATCCTCTGGGCCACCGGCCAAGTGGGATTCTCGCGAATCTTTACCTTGCGTGCCTCTTCCAGATTTTGTTGACGCTTCTCGGCATCCTCGGCATCGCGCTGCGTCTTATCCTCAGTGTTGTTGCCATCACGGAGGAACAGCTTTTGGATTTTCTTCAGCTGCGATTTTGCAGCCGGCTCGAAAGCTTCGCTGGCATTTGGATCCTTGCTGTCCACATAGATGGTGGGGAAGGGCTCCTTGCCGGCATGGCGCATGGCCTGCAAAATGGTTTTATATGGCTTGGTCTCGCTGCCATCGCCCGACTCGTCATTTCCACGCTTCTCCGACGTGAAGAGCGAACCTGTGACAAATATGGAAGCCTAATAAGATACACATATAAACACAAATATGTACATACATAGATAAATCTACTTCGCAGCCTCTTCGATACTAACCCATGTATAATTGTTTGCATTGTACGTACATATGTATGTATATATCTTAGAACTTACTCAGTGCTAGGTCGGCTAACTGTTCCGTAGGCATTTCGTTGTATTACTGGCCGCTAAGAAAGATACAACTTGCAATTTATAGCAACACATATCAGCGGAATAATAATCAGGAGCGGCAGCAACGACGAGGACATCGAGGACGACGGCTACAGCCGCTGTCTCAGTGACAAGGCGACACGTACAGCGTATAGCGCGCAGAAAAAAAAGAGATCAGCGTTACGCTGCCTACTATAGGAAACGGATATGTACGCACACACACACACACACACACACACACATACACGAAATAGATAAAAGTAAGTTGGGAGTCGCTGTGAAAGAAACAAGCAGTGCCGCTAATAGCAACTTTTAAGAGCGCTACAAATGTCTAGACTCTAGAGAATAAGTCGCTGCAATTAAGAATATTTTTCAGTTTTTAGACATTTGTACTTTAGTTTCGTAGATTAAAAAATGTTAATGTTAAACTAGCCATTTTAGAAAAAACTGATGAATAACATTTAAAATAAAATACTAAATATATATTATATAGGTAAAAAATCAATTTTAGTTTAGAACGGAGTAGGCAGGTTTTTAAATTATTGCCACTTGCTCGGCTTATATGTAAAAATCTTTGAAAATGTCAGTATATCTATAGCTTTTGTATAATTCTGCCAAATTTGTTGAATAAATTAATTTTTTTTCTAAGTCTTGTAAAAATATATATAAAAAAAAATGGGTGAGTATCAAAACTTGGGACAACATGTCATTTCAAGAAAAAGAGAACTATCGTCATATGTCTTTCGCAAATCCAGCAAAATCAGCATGTCCCAGGCGTAAAAAGCCAAATGCTTGCCGGCCGCCATATGTAAAGCAAAAAAATAGAGTGCACCCGGGTCCCGTTACCAACAATCCATTCTTGAACTTCCTACGCAGCGTTCGACGCAAATATTGTGGCCTGAATATCAAGGAGCTGGCCGTATTGGCGGCGCTTGAATGGAGGGGCATGGATGACAGTAAGAAAGCTCGCTATCGCCGCCAGGTAGGTCTCCACATCGAATCTTCCAGATATCAAGCTTTCACGTTTTGCCCTCTAGGCCTGCCATGTCCAATTCTACGAACGAAAAAATCGTTTAAAGGGCTTCCATAAACGCAAATCAAAGCCACTAAATTCGTGGTTAAGTTATCAAACTGCAATTTCTAATTTGTCTGCTAACTGTAACTTAATGTAATAAAAGTTCGTTTGTTTTATGGCTACTGAGAATTAAAATTGTTGCGTAATAATTAAGAATTGATTTCTTCTTTTTTTGTGGTTTAAGTTACCAAGGTGGTAAAATGGATTTATTTGGCCAACGCCGTTGAATAACGGGGAAAACGCCACGGCAATTGTATTATATTGATTACAATATATATTTTTTGTCGCTCGACGACTTGACCAATGGCTTACGAATTACGCATATGCCCTTCTACACCGGACCGTTTATCTCCCTTGATTTCTTTATTTTGATAGATATTACATATATTTTGTATGGGTTAGTTACATAAAATATCAGCATATACTGTTTATAGTTGCTGTAATGTAGTATAGTTGCGGGCAGGAAGTAGTAGCCCAAAAGCTTAAGGCTTGCATCTGTCGAGGAAGCGCGGATAGAGGCACACCTCGCGAATGTGGTAGCGGTTGAGCAGCCAGCAGAGGAATCGCTCCAGGCCAAGGCCGTAGCCACCGTGGGGCATTGTGCCGTAGACACGCTGATCCGTGTACCAGTAGTAGGGCTTGGGATCGATGCCCTCGCGCTCGTAGCCCTTCTGGAGCTCGGCGCTATCGAAGATCCTCATCGAGCCGCCGACAATCTCTCCCACATTCGGCAGCAGAACATCAACGCTCTCGGTGAGACGCTGATCCTCCTTGCAGCGGGACATGTAGAATGATTTGATCTGTGCTGGGAACTTAATCAAAAGAATCGGTTCATTGATGGTGTCCGTCATCTTGCGCTCTGGCGCCTCCGGTATGTCCTCGCCGAACTCGTAGAAGGTGCCATCGTCCTTGGTCACATTGTTCTCCTTGAGCCATTTGATGGCATCTGAATATTCCATGCGCCTGAATGGCTTTTTAGGTGCCTTGAAGTCGGGATTGAGCTCCTTTACGAGATGACCCCAAGGCGACTTCAAGACGCGATCGACCACATCGGTGACCAGATCCTCCAAACGATCCAGCAGATCCTCAAACGAGATAAACGGACACTCGGCCTCAATGTGTGTATACTCCGCTAAATGGCGCCGGGTACGACTCTGCTCATCGCGATAGCTTTGGGCAATGGTTAAGACATCGCCCAGTGCAGGCAGACACGTCTCCAAGTACAGCTGGGAGCTCTGGGTGAGATAGGCCTCCTCCCCAAAGAACTGCATCTTGAAAAGCGTGGAGCCACCCTCGACTTGTGTCTGGACCAGAGTTGGTGGCGTCACCTCAGTATAACTGCGCTCAAAGTAATGCGAGCGGAACGCCTGCATCACCACGGAACGCATCTTGAGCACCTTGGAGGTGTTCTCGCCGCGTATCATGATGTGCCTGTTGTCCAGCTGCACATCGGGATGCGCCTCCTCGTTTAATATGGCATCAGCACCGCCCGGCGGCGCCAAGCCAATCAGCTCCCAATAATCCACATTCAGCTCGTGACCACCCGGCGCCGTCTTGCCCTCCGGCACCAGCTTGAAAGTGCCATAGAGCAGCACACTGCTCTCGGTGCTCAGCATGAGCGCCTCGTACGTCTGGCACAGCTGATCATTGAGCACGCACTGCAGGAAGCCGGAGCCGTCGCGCAGCGTGATGAACATTAAGGCTTTGCCCTGTCGGCGCAGACGATGCACCCAGCCATAGATTTTAACACGCTTACCGCGCTGCTCCGCGCCCTCTGAGATGCGAATCCTCTGGGCCACCGGCCAAGTGGGATTCTCGCGAATCTTTACCTTGCGTGCCTCTTCCAGATTTTGTTGACGCTTCTCGGCATCCTCGGCATCGCGCTGCGTCTTATCCTCAGTGTTGTTGCCATCACGGAGGAACAGCTTTTGGATTTTCTTCAGCTGCGATTTTGCAGCCGGCTCGAAAGCTTCGCTGGCATTTGGATCCTTGCTGTCCACATAGATGGTGGGGAAGGGCTCCTTGCCGGCATGGCGCATGGCCTGCAAAATGGTTTTATATGGCTTGGTCTCGCTGCCATCGCCCGACTCGTCATTTCCACGCTTCTCCGACGTGAAGAGCGAACCTGTGACAAATATGGAAGCCTAATAAGATACACATATAAACACAAATATGTACATACATAGATAAATCTACTTCGCAGCCTCTTCGATACTAACCCATGTATAATTGTTTGCATTGTACGTACATATGTATGTATATATCTTAGAACTTACTCAGTGCTAGGTCGGCTAACTGTTCCGTAGGCATTTCGTTGTATTACTGGCCGCTAAGAAAGATACAACTTGCAATTTATAGCAACACATATCAGCGGAATAATAATCAGGAGCGGCAGCAACGACGAGGACATCGAGGACGACGGCTACAGCCGCTGTCTCAGTGACAAGGCGACACGTACAGCGTATAGCGCGCAGAAAAAAAAGAGATCAGCGTTACGCTGCCTACTATAGGAAACGGATATGTACGCACACACACACACACACACACACACACATACACGAAATAGATAAAAGTAAGTTGGGAGTCGCTGTGAAAGAAACAAGCAGTGCCGCTAATAGCAACTTTTAAGAGCGCTACAAATGTCTAGACTCTAGAGAATAAGTCGCTGCAATTAAGAATATTTTTCAGTTTTTAGACATTTGTACTTTAGTTTCGTAGATTAAAAAATGTTAATGTTAAACTAGCCATTTTAGAAAAAACTGATGAATAACATTTAAAATAAAATACTAAATATATATTATATAGGTAAAAAATCAATTTTAGTTTAGAACGGAGTAGGCAGGTTTTTAAATTATTGCCACTTGCTCGGCTTATATGTAAAAATCTTTGAAAATGTCAGTATATCTATAGCTTTTGTATAATTCTGCCAAATTTGTTGAATAAATTAATTTTTTTTCTAAGTCTTGTAAAAATATATATAAAAAAAAATGGGTGAGTATCAAAACTTGGGACAACATGTCATTTCAAGAAAAAGAGAACTATCGTCATATGTCTTTCGCAAATCCAGCAAAATCAGCATGTCCCAGGCGTAAAAAGCCAAATGCTTGCCGGCCGCCATATGTAAAGCAAAAAAATAGAGTGCACCCGGGTCCCGTTACCAACAATCCATTCTTGAACTTCCTACGCAGCGTTCGACGCAAATATTGTGGCCTGAATATCAAGGAGCTGGCCGTATTGGCGGCGCTTGAATGGAGGGGCATGGATGACAGTAAGAAAGCTCGCTATCGCCGCCAGGTAGGTCTCCACATCGAATCTTCCAGATATCAAGCTTTCACGTTTTGCCCTCTAGGCCTGCCATGTCCAATTCTACGAACGAAAAAATCGTTTAAAGGGCTTCCATAAACGCAAATCAAAGCCACTAAATTCGTGGTTAAGTTATCAAACTGCAATTTCTAATTTGTCTGCTAACTGTAACTTAATGTAATAAAAGTTCGTTTGTTTTATGGCTACTGAGAATTAAAATTGTTGCGTAATAATTAAGAATTGATTTCTTCTTTTTTTGTGGTTTAAGTTACCAAGGTGGTAAAATGGATTTATTTGGCCAACGCCGTTGAATAACGGGGAAAACGCCACGGCAATTGTATTATATTGATTACAATATATATTTTTTGTCGCTCGACGACTTGACCAATGGCTTACGAATTACGCATATGCCCTTCTACACCGGACCGTTTATCTCCCTTGATTTCTTTATTTTGATAGATATTACATATATTTTGTATGGGTTAGTTACATAAAATATCAGCATATACTGTTTATAGTTGCTGTAATGTAGTATAGTTGCGGGCAGGAAGTAGTAGCCCAAAAGCTTAAGGCTTGCATCTGTCGAGGAAGCGCGGATAGAGGCACACCTCGCGAATGTGGTAGCGGTTGAGCAGCCAGCAGAGGAATCGCTCCAGGCCAAGGCCGTAGCCACCGTGGGGCATTGTGCCGTAGACACGCTGATCCGTGTACCAGTAGTAGGGCTTGGGATCGATGCCCTCGCGCTCGTAGCCCTTCTGGAGCTCGGCGCTATCGAAGATCCTCATCGAGCCGCCGACAATCTCTCCCACATTCGGCAGCAGAACATCAACGCTCTCGGTGAGACGCTGATCCTCCTTGCAGCGGGACATGTAGAATGATTTGATCTGTGCTGGGAACTTAATCAAAAGAATCGGTTCATTGATGGTGTCCGTCATCTTGCGCTCTGGCGCCTCCGGTATGTCCTCGCCGAACTCGTAGAAGGTGCCATCGTCCTTGGTCACATTGTTCTCCTTGAGCCATTTGATGGCATCTGAATATTCCATGCGCCTGAATGGCTTTTTAGGTGCCTTGAAGTCGGGATTGAGCTCCTTTACGAGATGACCCCAAGGCGACTTCAAGACGCGATCGACCACATCGGTGACCAGATCCTCCAAACGATCCAGCAGATCCTCAAACGAGATAAACGGACACTCGGCCTCAATGTGTGTATACTCCGCTAAATGGCGCCGGGTACGACTCTGCTCATCGCGATAGCTTTGGGCAATGGTTAAGACATCGCCCAGTGCAGGCAGACACGTCTCCAAGTACAGCTGGGAGCTCTGGGTGAGATAGGCCTCCTCCCCAAAGAACTGCATCTTGAAAAGCGTGGAGCCACCCTCGACTTGTGTCTGGACCAGAGTTGGTGGCGTCACCTCAGTATAACTGCGCTCAAAGTAATGCGAGCGGAACGCCTGCATCACCACGGAACGCATCTTGAGCACCTTGGAGGTGTTCTCGCCGCGTATCATGATGTGCCTGTTGTCCAGCTGCACATCGGGATGCGCCTCCTCGTTTAATATGGCATCAGCACCGCCCGGCGGCGCCAAGCCAATCAGCTCCCAATAATCCACATTCAGCTCGTGACCACCCGGCGCCGTCTTGCCCTCCGGCACCAGCTTGAAAGTGCCATAGAGCAGCACACTGCTCTCGGTGCTCAGCATGAGCGCCTCGTACGTCTGGCACAGCTGATCATTGAGCACGCACTGCAGGAAGCCGGAGCCGTCGCGCAGCGTGATGAACATTAAGGCTTTGCCCTGTCGGCGCAGACGATGCACCCAGCCATAGATTTTAACACGCTTACCGCGCTGCTCCGCGCCCTCTGAGATGCGAATCCTCTGGGCCACCGGCCAAGTGGGATTCTCGCGAATCTTTACCTTGCGTGCCTCTTCCAGATTTTGTTGACGCTTCTCGGCATCCTCGGCATCGCGCTGCGTCTTATCCTCAGTGTTGTTGCCATCACGGAGGAACAGCTTTTGGATTTTCTTCAGCTGCGATTTTGCAGCCGGCTCGAAAGCTTCGCTGGCATTTGGATCCTTGCTGTCCACATAGATGGTGGGGAAGGGCTCCTTGCCGGCATGGCGCATGGCCTGCAAAATGGTTTTATATGGCTTGGTCTCGCTGCCATCGCCCGACTCGTCATTTCCACGCTTCTCCGACGTGAAGAGCGAACCTGTGACAAATATGGAAGCCTAATAAGATACACATATAAACACAAATATGTACATACATAGATAAATCTACTTCGCAGCCTCTTCGATACTAACCCATGTATAATTGTTTGCATTGTACGTACATATGTATGTATATATCTTAGAACTTACTCAGTGCTAGGTCGGCTAACTGTTCCGTAGGCATTTCGTTGTATTACTGGCCGCTAAGAAAGATACAACTTGCAATTTATAGCAACACATATCAGCGGAATAATAATCAGGAGCGGCAGCAACGACGAGGACATCGAGGACGACGGCTACAGCCGCTGTCTCAGTGACAAGGCGACACGTACAGCGTATAGCGCGCAGAAAAAAAAGAGATCAGCGTTACGCTGCCTACTATAGGAAACGGATATGTACGCACACACACACACACACACACACACACACATACACGAAATAGATAAAAGTAAGTTGGGAGTCGCTGTGAAAGAAACAAGCAGTGCCGCTAATAGCAACTTTTAAGAGCGCTACAAATGTCTAGACTCTAGAGAATAAGTCGCTGCAATTAAGAATATTTTTCAGTTTTTAGACATTTGTACTTTAGTTTCGTAGATTAAAAAATGTTAATGTTAAACTAGCCATTTTAGAAAAAACTGATGAATAACATTTAAAATAAAATACTAAATATATATTATATAGGTAAAAAATCAATTTTAGTTTAGAACGGAGTAGGCAGGTTTTTAAATTATTGCCACTTGCTCGGCTTATATGTAAAAATCTTTGAAAATGTCAGTATATCTATAGCTTTTGTATAATTCTGCCAAATTTGTTGAATAAATTAATTTTTTTTCTAAGTCTTGTAAAAATATATATAAAAAAAAATGGGTGAGTATCAAAACTTGGGACAACATGTCATTTCAAGAAAAAGAGAACTATCGTCATATGTCTTTCGCAAATCCAGCAAAATCAGCATGTCCCAGGCGTAAAAAGCCAAATGCTTGCCGGCCGCCATATGTAAAGCAAAAAAATAGAGTGCACCCGGGTCCCGTTACCAACAATCCATTCTTGAACTTCCTACGCAGCGTTCGACGCAAATATTGTGGCCTGAATATCAAGGAGCTGGCCGTATTGGCGGCGCTTGAATGGAGGGGCATGGATGACAGTAAGAAAGCTCGCTATCGCCGCCAGGTAGGTCTCCACATCGAATCTTCCAGATATCAAGCTTTCACGTTTTGCCCTCTAGGCCTGCCATGTCCAATTCTACGAACGAAAAAATCGTTTAAAGGGCTTCCATAAACGCAAATCAAAGCCACTAAATTCGTGGTTAAGTTATCAAACTGCAATTTCTAATTTGTCTGCTAACTGTAACTTAATGTAATAAAAGTTCGTTTGTTTTATGGCTACTGAGAATTAAAATTGTTGCGTAATAATTAAGAATTGATTTCTTCTTTTTTTGTGGTTTAAGTTACCAAGGTGGTAAAATGGATTTATTTGGCCAACGCCGTTGAATAACGGGGAAAACGCCACGGCAATTGTATTATATTGATTACAATATATATTTTTTGTCGCTCGACGACTTGACCAATGGCTTACGAATTACGCATATGCCCTTCTACACCGGACCGTTTATCTCCCTTGATTTCTTTATTTTGATAGATATTACATATATTTTGTATGGGTTAGTTACATAAAATATCAGCATATACTGTTTATAGTTGCTGTAATGTAGTATAGTTGCGGGCAGGAAGTAGTAGCCCAAAAGCTTAAGGCTTGCATCTGTCGAGGAAGCGCGGATAGAGGCACACCTCGCGAATGTGGTAGCGGTTGAGCAGCCAGCAGAGGAATCGCTCCAGGCCAAGGCCGTAGCCACCGTGGGGCATTGTGCCGTAGACACGCTGATCCGTGTACCAGTAGTAGGGCTTGGGATCGATGCCCTCGCGCTCGTAGCCCTTCTGGAGCTCGGCGCTATCGAAGATCCTCATCGAGCCGCCGACAATCTCTCCCACATTCGGCAGCAGAACATCAACGCTCTCGGTGAGACGCTGATCCTCCTTGCAGCGGGACATGTAGAATGATTTGATCTGTGCTGGGAACTTAATCAAAAGAATCGGTTCATTGATGGTGTCCGTCATCTTGCGCTCTGGCGCCTCCGGTATGTCCTCGCCGAACTCGTAGAAGGTGCCATCGTCCTTGGTCACATTGTTCTCCTTGAGCCATTTGATGGCATCTGAATATTCCATGCGCCTGAATGGCTTTTTAGGTGCCTTGAAGTCGGGATTGAGCTCCTTTACGAGATGACCCCAAGGCGACTTCAAGACGCGATCGACCACATCGGTGACCAGATCCTCCAAACGATCCAGCAGATCCTCAAACGAGATAAACGGACACTCGGCCTCAATGTGTGTATACTCCGCTAAATGGCGCCGGGTACGACTCTGCTCATCGCGATAGCTTTGGGCAATGGTTAAGACATCGCCCAGTGCAGGCAGACACGTCTCCAAGTACAGCTGGGAGCTCTGGGTGAGATAGGCCTCCTCCCCAAAGAACTGCATCTTGAAAAGCGTGGAGCCACCCTCGACTTGTGTCTGGACCAGAGTTGGTGGCGTCACCTCAGTATAACTGCGCTCAAAGTAATGCGAGCGGAACGCCTGCATCACCACGGAACGCATCTTGAGCACCTTGGAGGTGTTCTCGCCGCGTATCATGATGTGCCTGTTGTCCAGCTGCACATCGGGATGCGCCTCCTCGTTTAATATGGCATCAGCACCGCCCGGCGGCGCCAAGCCAATCAGCTCCCAATAATCCACATTCAGCTCGTGACCACCCGGCGCCGTCTTGCCCTCCGGCACCAGCTTGAAAGTGCCATAGAGCAGCACACTGCTCTCGGTGCTCAGCATGAGCGCCTCGTACGTCTGGCACAGCTGATCATTGAGCACGCACTGCAGGAAGCCGGAGCCGTCGCGCAGCGTGATGAACATTAAGGCTTTGCCCTGTCGGCGCAGACGATGCACCCAGCCATAGATTTTAACACGCTTACCGCGCTGCTCCGCGCCCTCTGAGATGCGAATCCTCTGGGCCACCGGCCAAGTGGGATTCTCGCGAATCTTTACCTTGCGTGCCTCTTCCAGATTTTGTTGACGCTTCTCGGCATCCTCGGCATCGCGCTGCGTCTTATCCTCAGTGTTGTTGCCATCACGGAGGAACAGCTTTTGGATTTTCTTCAGCTGCGATTTTGCAGCCGGCTCGAAAGCTTCGCTGGCATTTGGATCCTTGCTGTCCACATAGATGGTGGGGAAGGGCTCCTTGCCGGCATGGCGCATGGCCTGCAAAATGGTTTTATATGGCTTGGTCTCGCTGCCATCGCCCGACTCGTCATTTCCACGCTTCTCCGACGTGAAGAGCGAACCTGTGACAAATATGGAAGCCTAATAAGATACACATATAAACACAAATATGTACATACATAGATAAATCTACTTCGCAGCCTCTTCGATACTAACCCATGTATAATTGTTTGCATTGTACGTACATATGTATGTATATATCTTAGAACTTACTCAGTGCTAGGTCGGCTAACTGTTCCGTAGGCATTTCGTTGTATTACTGGCCGCTAAGAAAGATACAACTTGCAATTTATAGCAACACATATTGTTGTATCAATGACTAATAATTTTTCAGATTAAAAATGTTAGACTGCAACATACACCAGAATTGCATCAGAAATTCGGATTTAAAATCGCAGGCAATTGCTTTGCTGTTATACTCAAATTGGTAATGTTAATGATAACATTTTTTCCCGTCTTACCAAAATATATATGTATATGTATATGCTACTAGAATGATGTTTGTATATCGAACATATATAAAATATAATTATATTATATCTACATATGTATATATAAAACTCAATCCACAACCAACATATGCTATACAAATCTGGGAACAGAACTTTCGAGATTTCAATGGTTCAATCAGAGGTTTCCTTTTCAAATTGGCAATCGAGACAGCTGTTTAACAATGCCAAACCTAATTTAAATTTTATTTGTCCTATTGATAAGCAAATTGTAAGAATAATAGTTACAAAAGAAGAGGTGAATCAATTATTTGACATTTGTTTGCCTACCAAGTTTTGCAATCTTTTCTTTTGGCTGCCAGCATTGATCTACACTATTTTATTACGAATTTTGCTAAGTGCATACTTTTTATCTAAATTAAATGAAAAGTTAACTATTCAAGTAGTTAGTTAAATTGCTAAATTAGAATTTACCGAAAAAGTTTTCTGCATTGCCGATGAATTAGAATTGGATTAAAAGAAATTTGTGTATCAAGTCTGATAAAGACATAGTAGTTACAGAGCACAATCAAGTATACCTATAAAAGATCGCAAATGTTATTATATCAAACACTTTTTTCCAAACCCACATTGGAATAAGTTCAATTTCAAACGATGCTTAGTGTCATTATTGCTTAAATATACCCAATTCCACTTTTAGTTAGAGGTACTGAGAGATTCGAGTAATGGAGACAATTGCCGCTATATTCGGTTCAAGTCGATAGTATATTATATTTTATAAGGTAACATTTCCAATTTGTATACACTGGGACTGCTTTACTTATTACTAATAACAAAAAATTAAATAATTATTGTATTATTATTATTATAGGCTGTATTTATAAATATCGCTGGCTACTAAGACCCTCTCTTTAACCTTCTATCTGGGATTAATGCGAATTCTTGCTGTTCACATGTTTACTACTCGTATACTTTATAATTTCATAAATTTATACTATGTCTTCGGCTACTTATGTACAAATCAAAAGTATGTACAATCGAATGCTAGCAATCATCACAATTACTAGCAGAAACAGCTAGCTATAAATACATAAAGTATTCTTAGGCATTCTATTGTAGAAGATCTGAGAGGTTGGCCAAGAAAATCGACACCTTGTAGCAATTCTAGATGTCTCTATCTCTCTGTACTGCTTACTATTTGGCTCTTGCTCATGTGTGGCCGTAATTTCATTCCTTTTCACTCACACACTCATTATTAACTGATGGCAGTGCCACGCCCACACACTGCACTCGGCACACATTTAATATGAGAAAGCGTTTTTAATTTTTTATGCGCTCATTTTTCTATGCTATGGGAAATAAAAAACACCGCTACTGGATGCCCATCTTTCGAGGCAGGCCCCGAGCTGGCCGCAGCCTTCACATGCCCCACATGCCCCACATGCCCCACATGGCAACCACAGTCCAGAGATTCGCTGATGTCGCTGCGATACTTCCGCCAATGTAGCACAAAAAAGAAGAAGATATATATATATATATATGCTTGCAATGCGATTGTCGCAAATCGAATACCCTAACATATCCATATTATATTATTGCATCTTTAATATGTCTTGGATATATTTGGAAAATATTTAATAATTAAATTGCAATTCAATGTATTTGGTCAGAAGAGCCAAATTTGAGCGAATTATTGCTCTATAACTTAATGTTCAACAAAAGATATTCATGCACAAATTGAAGTTCTTCAACATAAATTGAAAAAAGTTTCAAAATTGTTGCAATTACAAAACTTTTGTAAAAATGAGACATTTGTATTCCACTCAATTATCGATCAATGAATGCTACCTCTAACTCTGTGGATACTCCATTGCACTTTATCGTTCTTTTGGTTTTACATATGATATGGTATCAAATATTGCTAGTCTATATATATATGAATATATATGCATATCGTATCTTCACTGCAATAACTGAACTGAACTGAACTGGCAAGGGCATACGAATCTAAAAAAAAGCGCTCAGCGCAGCATTTTGGGGGCATGTCCAAAAGCCGAAAAACAAAACAAAAAGCATGAAAAAAATACGAAAAAATTAAATGTATTGCAAAAAAATTGCCATATATTTATACTCTTTTCGAAGAAAATAGTATATTAAGTTTGTCCTGAAGTTTGTAACGCATAGAAGGAAGCGTCGGAGACCCCCAAAAGTTACTGCCAGTATGCTTAGAATGACAATACAAATTGATCTAGCCATGTCCGTCTGTCTGTCTGTCTGTCTGTCTGTCTGTCTGTCTGTCTGTCTGTCTGTATGTATGCAAACTAGTCCCTCAGTTTTTGAGCTATCGCGATAAAACTTTGCACAGACACTTATTATTCCAGGGGACAGCACATTGGTCGGAGCCGGCCGGATCGGACCACTATATCTTATAGCTGCCATACAACTCGAAGTCGGTTCTGGCCATATATCCCATGTTTTTTAATCTAGAGACATCACATTAAGAGACATCACATTGGTTGGAGCCGGCCGGATCGGATCACTATATCTTATAGCTGCTATACAACTGGCAATGAATTAAATATTCTTGGAACAAAAAAAAAAAAATGTTACGCGACAAAACTATTTTGTACAGCTTATGAAATTTCAGTGGTGCAGTTAGCAGAGTGAAAATTGCTTATAGGTTCGAAAAGAGTATAAAGTCTTCGGCACGCCGAAGATAATCCTTCCCCACTTGTTTTATACTCGTACTCGTACATATAAATGTAAAGGAGCACTAATTTTGTAAGGACACGCGCGCAAAGGACGGACACACACACACACACACAAATGGACAAGCGGAGGAGCATGTGGCGCATAAGTAGACGACGGCGACGTTGACATAAAAAACGCTAATACTAACACACACTAACACACACACACACACACACACACACATGCGTATGGGTTAATGTGCGAGAGTGGGAAGCTGCTTCTGGCGTATGAAGGCTTCTTGGGGCAGTGGAGGGGCGGACAAGGAGGTTTGTCCACGCTAAATGGCCGCTGGTCAGCAGCGGCGTACAAATGACGGCTTCCGCTTGTGCATATTAAGCGTGAAGGATAATAATTTTGCACACACACACACACGCACACACAGCTATATGTATATCTGCGGTATATATAAAGTATAATTTTTTTCATAATGCGCATTCGCTTCTCGTGTTTTTTTTTTCAACAAAACTGGGTATTAATATTACTTACGGTTAAAAATAAAAGCGCGACTTCTGTCTGACATGCGGGGTGGAGAGTCAAGGCGAGAGAGTTGTGCAGAAACTGAAGCGAAAATGTAGCAACTGTAAATAGTTGGCAGTTGTGGTTAACAGCTCCACAGGATGCTGTCAGCTGCCCCAACACTAGCACAGCATTGAACAACGTCAGCACACACACACACACACACACACACACACACACTAAAGTAACAATTAAATAAGAGTGATGCACTTGAGAAGGAAACCTTTAAGTACTCAGCATCAAGCGAGTCCTTCGCGTGCAAGAGGCTCAAGACGGACATTGCATCACAATATAAAGAGAGCTAACAAACGATAAAAGCATCAGAGTGTGTGATCCGTACAGGTTTGTAGCCATGGACACCAATTGAACTCAGTCAATAATCAATAATCTTAGCGATAATTTATGAAATAAAACAAGCTGCGAAGAATTATCTATGTTCGAAATAATGTTTACGCTGTTCGAATCTTTGGGCAGGCTCGCATTATATATTTAACGCCTATGATATAGAATAGCCTGCGACTGAATGTTTGATTCTCTGCTATCTTCTTCTTTGAAAATAGTTGATGACGCACAACTTCGGTATTTTTGACTCAGTCACTTCAAAATTTTAAACATTAATGAGTAACAGGGATAGTTATGCCAACGTTTTAATTAAAAGCGGTTGCTCAAAATCCATGGAAAAAATGGCCACTGCCGACTTCCAATTGTATGGCAGACATAAGATATAGTGGTCCGATCCGGGCGGTTGTTACTAATGTGTTGTCCCTTTGAATAATAAGTGTCTTTGCAAAGTTTCATACCAATATCTCAAAAGCTGGGGGACTAGTTTGCATACATACAGACGGACAGACAGACGCACATGGCCAGATCAATTTTGTTTCTCATGCTAACCGTACTTCTATGATGTGCAAACTTTAGGAATATACAATTTTCTTCGAATACAGCATACATACTATTAGATTACAAGTGAGAAATGAGCAACGATCAATTGGAAAATGCCTTCATATCTATACATATTTGGACAAACTCTTATGTTGGTGTGTATAGTTTATTTTCTATATTTTTGTAAGTGATATTTACATAATCCCCAAAATTTGGCTAATGCAAAATAACAAATGAAATCTAATCGAATTTACACAATATATGTTTGTAAATATATAATATGAGCTTTTAAGCAAATTTCACACCTTCGAGCTAAAAGCTAAACTCAAAATTCAGAGCAAAGCGAAACGAAGCGAAACGCCACTGCTAGCTGCTTGTTGCTTGTTGCTGGTTGCTGGTTAGCCAATTCGAGAATGTTTCAGGCTAATCACATAGAATTCAATTCGTTTTACAATTTCAACTAATTTCCATTTCAATTAACTTGCTAAAATGTAATTTAGAGAGCGCTGCACTGCAAAAGCCGACGGAGCCGAGCCCCCCTAACCCAAAGTTGGCCCAAAAACCGCGCTGCCTGAGTTGGCAGCGGGGTGGCAGTGGCACAATGACGATGTTGCTGCTGATGCACTCTGACAGCAGCAGGACAGTCCGCAGAGCAGTCTGGCAGGTGAGCGGCACGAGCTACGTACTCGACTCCTCTACTCGTACTCCTTCATAGCTAACGGCAGAAATCTGTGCGGTTGGTAAACGCTCAAAATCGTAATTGGACTACAACTGTAAAATCAAACAACTGACTACTCGTTGGCCGGCCAACAGCTCGACACGCCAGTGTTGGCCCTGTTGACTAACTGACTGACTGACTGACTGGATGGCTGACTGGATGGCTGGGTGACTGGACCGACAGGTGAATTGCACACCGCAACGTTCCATCGTGTCTTTGGGCGCTCACTGACGAACTGACAAAAGCATAAACGAATCATCCACATGGCTGGATTTTGCATACACCCACAAACACACACACACACCCTACACACACACCCCACACACACCTGCACAGGCCGGAATGGCAGCCGAGCTGTGTTTACGTCTGTTCCTGCTGTTCAGCTCAACCAGCTCTCTAGTCCTGCCGCTGGGTGGCATTTCTTGTTGCCTTCAAGGCGAGCGTGCAACAGTTGAAAATAGCCATTAAATCTGTTGCAGTAGGCAGCTAACTTGGCCAAATGCTTCGTTGATCAGTAATCAACATTGCAATTACAGACATATGCACAAAGGAAAACCCGACAGTGCCCTCAACTCACATTCGATCAATGTTCCTTTTCAGAAAAACTTCTCAAACTTTTCAAAAAGTTCACATTGTAAGCTAATGAAGAAATGTAACTTTACCCAAAATGGTTAGTTGCATAACTTACAGATATAACAGAGATTGAATCACTTCATTTAAAAAAAGCCTTCTACACGAGCATTAGTAGATGTGTTCTTCATTTTATCCAAACTTTGCTGTCATCCTAAATTCAGTCATAAGTAAAGTATATTCCCAGCTCATTCTAATAACATGTCATTGATACATGCAGTATTGGTAAATGCAACATAGAACATTCGTTAACCCTTAAGGAATTAATTAATACAACGAAATCTAGCAATAAAACTTTCCTGAACAAAATTTACACAATTTTCAAATTTATGAATACATTTGCCAACTCTCAACCTTCGCTTTACCCGCAGAGTTCCGCTGCATACCATTTTGCTATGTAGCGTTAAAAAGGCGCCACCTCACCGTTGCACAGGTGAAATTTCAAGTGCAATAAATTCATTTGACTTCCAGGAGCGCCCCAGACGCGTCGACGGATGCGCCATTCGCCAAAGTTATGAGCTACAACGACAAATTTGGCTGGCAAAGTCACTGCCCCGAGCTCGAAACAGCCTTCAAATGAGTTCGGTAATGAACATTAAGCAATGCTCACAATATTATGTCATCTCCCAGCAAGTCCTTTAGCTATCCAACTGGTCGTAACATCCTACAACCAGAATGTTGCTTAAAGTTTTCCCATATGCATGTGGTGTAGGGGTCTAGACTTTATATTTTAATGCGAAGGGTCCTAGGTTGGAATCCATGCTGGGGTAGAGAAAAAACTAAAGAACTTTTCTTTTTAGTCTTTATTAGTAATGTATATATTCAATTGAATCTTAATAGTAAACTAAAAAGTACATACAGCTTTTCTTGAAATTGTAGCCATCATATTCTTTCAGTGGTACTCTGCACCAGGAGCGATACCGATGAAAAGCTAGCTAATTTATGATAAGCAGGAACGTACAACAATGGGGCAGTCATGTGTGCAACTTATGACTATTAATATATATCTAATATGACTTCCCTCTATTTGCTATAGAAATCCTCAAAACTATTCCTTTAGACCGTTCAAAACCGATTTCCTTTATGGGAGAGCTTTGCTCTTCGTCTTTGTTGAAGAATATTGTATTGCACTTTGTATCTTCCTCACAACAAAGACGTAATCACTGTTCGTCTTACACAAATACATTTTCTAGGTAGGTGCATATGTCAAAAAGCACCTATCTGGTCTTGCAATGAAATACTTAAGCCGATGAATGCTTTCTGCAGAGCTTGGGAACAAAAATAGAGAGCGAACAGGGAACGAGAATGAGAGAGCAAGATAAAAAAATTATACAACGCAAAGTTTCGCAGAGCTGGCAGCGGCAATGACAATGTTTCCTCTGCGTGTAACTTTTGCTCAAGGATTTATAGTTGGGTGTTGTGCATGGACCGGGGGGTACAGCGGTGGGCAGTAGGGTGTAGGGATAAGGGTAGGGGTACGGATGCTTGGCTGGCTGCCTGACTGCTTGGCTCCAGCTAAACCGAGTTGTCATGGCAACGTATCATAGGCACGGCATTACCGCCGTTTGGAAGCTGGATATGGATATAGATGTGGATGTGGATGTGGATGCTAAGGGCGGGATGCAGCTGCCTGTGCGACTGGGATCTGGGCCCGAGTCCTGGGTACGTGTGCGTGCGCCGACGTCGCCGCCTCAAAAGCCATTTGTGCTTAATTGCGTGTAGGGCAACTAATGAGCGGAGTTATATACCGGCCAGGACCAGAACCAAAACCAGGACCAAGACCAGAACCAGAACCAAAGCGACGACGCGCGGCTGTTTATAATTTTCAAAATAAACAAGCAACAACAACAAAAAAAGATATAAAAATAAAAATTATGTATACAGAGGTGGATTGTAGGACAGCAGTCGCTGGCATTTATTTATAACGCAGCACAGCGAAATATATTTTTTTCAAATAAAATGTAACATTCATTTGCGAATGGGTCCCTGCCTTTCGAAAGTTTTGCATTTGAATTATGCGTGCCAAAGGGTTTCGCGAGTTGCCAACGCGATGTTACGCGACGGGCCAGTCAGGGCCATTAGCTGGGAATTATATTGGCCAGAAAGCATTGTAAATTACAATAAATGCGGCGCAAGGTGTTAATATCGATGCTGACATTGCCATCCCAGCTTTTTGTACTTCCAAGTAAGTTTTATACGTTTTCTGTCTGAAAAGTCATCTAACTGTGCTTTCATAGTTTCAAATAGTTATTTCAGTAATTCAGCTCAATTCGCAATTGTTTTTAAAATTTCGTCTACTTCCTAACATCAAAACAATACTATACGATTCTTGCATGCATTTTCGTAATTATACTCTTTTTCGAAGAAAATAGTATATTCAGTTTGTGCTGAAGTTTGTAATGCATAGAAGGAGGCGTCGGAGACCTCCAAAGGTTACTGCCAATATGATTAGAATGACAAAACAAATGGATCTAGCTATGTCCGTCTGTCTGTCTGTCTGTCTGTATGTATACAAACTAGTCCCTCAGTTTTTGAGCTATCGCGATCAAACTTTGCACAGAGTATTATTTTTCAAAGGGACGGCACATTGGTCGGAACCGGCCAGATCGGTCCACTATATCTTATAGCTGCCATACAACGAAGTCGGTTTTGGCCATATTTCGGTCTTTTCAAAGTATCGCCTTAAATATCCTTGTACACTTGAACATCCTTATAACTCATTAAATCGTTTAAAATTTTAAACTGATTAAACTGATCATTAAATATTTCGGGTTATAAAATGTAGTATAAAATCTTCGGCACGCCGAAGATAATCCTTTCCACTTGTTTGTACTTACGTTTTGAATTGGTATTATATTTGGTAAGGTTGGTTGGTTAAGAAGGAAGCCCCTCAGATAATAATATTGATTTAAGATTCAATATATTTGATACTCTTTTCGAAGAAGACCATATATGCATTTTGTCTTAGATAACGAATATATGCGCCAATTAAATCATATTTGGTGCAACACATAGGCGGAGTTTTTGGATTTGTTTTCTGGTTTTTCAGAAAGTTAGAAAATCCTGTTTTCATCTTAAGTATTAGCGAGATTCTCTGCAGATATATTTGCAACTGAATGTATCAGACATTAAATACCATTAAAACAATTTGATCCTTAAAGTAAAACGTTCAAATTTGTTTACACATTACATACTTTAACTCCGTAAGTGATATCGGTACAGTTGTGCTGAGGTCCAGTTAGGAATTCATGAGCGTATCCCAAGCCAGACAAACACCATCATCATCACTTGCGGTCACTCAAGGAAGTTGGAGCGGGGCAGGCAGCAAGCGGCAGCAGCACTGATTCATATGGCCCCGGTCCGTTCTCGGTTGGGTGTGGGGTAGAGCAGCTGCTGTTCGGGCGGCCAGACCTTCTTACGAATGTAATTTTTATTTACACAATTTTAAGCTAATATTACGCTTGAGCCACGCCCAAAGCCGGACAAAACCGAGAAAAAAACGCCGGCGAATTTGTCCCAAAAAAGGATTAATGAAATAAAATTATCTCTTTTTCGGCGTAACGCGAACCACTCGCATTGGATGATGGCATGCGAAGGCGTCTAGATGGGTTGCTAAATGGGGGAGGAGGAGTCGGAGCACTGGGAGGTTGGCTGTGCAATGCGTTCTTCTCCTTGCCTGCGAATAGCAGCCTTCTGTTTTCTGTGTGTTGTGAGCTTTTTTCCTTTTAATTGTAATGCCTATTCGCGCTACTTCTTTCCCATTCTATTTGCTTGTCTCGCTCTCTCGAACTCTATCTGTGGCATCGTTGGCATGGGGAGTCGCAATTTTAGCGAGTGGGCTGCGATTACGCTGGCAATGGGGGCGGATGACACTCGGGGACCTCATCAAGTAGCAACACGTACAAATCTTTTGTGTGCCCTGTCTGGCCACTGTTGCCGTCTCGCTTGCACTTCCTTTACGTTTTTAGTGCGTGTCTTTGCAGACAATTTTTTGTTGTTGTGTTTTGTTTGTTTTTTTTGTTGTTGTTGTTTGCCTGCTTTATTTTTTCACAGCAATTCCCATATTTTAACATTTTTAAATGCATTCAAATTAAGTAGCACGCGATGGGTTAGCTGGAGGGAAATGGGCGAATAAGGGGCTATGGACTCCGCTGGGGTTGCTTAGGCTAATGTGGTAAGGTAACGGTACATGTTCAAAGGGTTACCCGAAACGAGGAAAAAGAAAAACTAAATTGCATATAAATAAAAAAGTCTATTGCCTCAAACATTCTTGCTGTTTACTCAGCTTGAGTGGGGAGCGTTTATTGCCTCCCACTTCTAAAACCAAAAGCATCAACTCACAAAAAGAGGAGCGTCAGGTGCTTAAATGCCTATAATTGGCAAAACAAGCATACAAATGGGGCCACTCGTTTATACCTTGAAATGACAGAAATGGAAGATTTAAATAAAAGAAAATGTACTTTGTAGACTGCGTTTTATACTCTTTTCGAAGAAAATAGTATATTAAGTTTGTGCTGAAGTTTGTAATGCATAGAAGGAAGCGTCGGAGACCCCCAAAAGTTACTGTCTGTCTGTCTGTATGTATGCAAACTAGTCTCTCAGTTTTTGAGCTATTGTGATAAGACTTTACACATAGACTTATGATTCAAAAGGACAGCATATTGGTCTGAACCGGCCGGATCGCACCACTATATCTTATAGTTGACATACAACTGGAAGTTGGCTTTGGCCATATATCCGATTTTTTCAAAGCTATAGCCTTAAATTTCCTTGTACATTTGAACATCCTTATAACTCATCAATGTTTAAAATTTCAAATCGATTCAGTTATATTTAGCATAGATATGCGTCATTAAATATTTCGGTGGTGCAGTTGGCAGAGTGAAAATTACCTTAAGGTTCGAAAAGAGTATAAAATCTTCGGCACGCCGAAGATAATCTTTCCCCACTTGTTATACATCATTCGGTGAGAGTTAATGACATCAACATGATATAGCTTTGGTGAGTAGATTTGATTAAAATCAGAAAGGAAGTTCCTATTTCCAGATGTTCTATATCAAAGAAAACATTGTCAAAAGACTCGTTGTTTTTCGAATAAAGAAGGACAACCATCTCATACTATAGTATTGTATGATGTTATTGGCTATCAACTTCGAATTGACTATGATCTATCACGCTAGACTGTTAGCTCCCTTTAAAGACCTCTGTAGAAAGTGTCATGATGAGGAAGAGGAGGAAACTTCTCTTCTGCAACAAAACAAGGATCTGACATCTTGGTGCCTACTTCGTGGTAGGTCTCTCAAAACCTTCAACTTTGAACCCAAAACGTATTCTAGGTTTTCGGATGGTCGTCGACACTCCTCAACAGCCATTAGTAAACGGAATGCGACGGGTCAGTAATGGCCAATATGAGTCAAGACGTACAACCCGCGACTACCACGCTAATCTAACTTTACCATGATCTCGGGTAGGACAATGACAACCAATTGCCAAACGCTAGCCTGAGCAATTGAGCCCAGGAGCCTCTCGATTAGTGGTAAACTGTAATGGGAACAGCTATAGGTAGTTTTGTGGCATTGGTTTTATTTTCGAGGATAAGACTTTACCAAATTGGTAAACTGTAAATGGACTAGTTTCGAGGATATGGAAAGAGCTACTGGCGACTGTAAGTGATTCGCTCAGCAGTCAAAAGCTAAAAGTGCGCATCTTTTGGAAATTAATTCAATTAAACATAAATGTCTAAGCTGAAAATGTGGTTGAACCGTTGAATTGAAATCTGCTGACACATAACAACAGCAAAAGCTGGCTGGCGAAAACTCTAGGCTAAGCCGAGGAACGTAATGGTCCGAGTCTTGTCGCTGTCGCTGGAAGAAGTTTATCAAACAATGGCCAAGAAGATTCGAAAGCTCGCGCATCATTTCGGGCGACAAATGACTACCGACCGACCGACCGACCGACCGACCGACTGACTGTCCGTCAGCCCAGCTGTCTGGGTTTCGGTTTGGGTTTGCTGTGTTGGCTAAATGGAATACATAAATGTCATTCATTCATTCATTTATGCAAAACTTGTAATAATGACAACTGTGGCACGGGATCCCCTGCCCCCATCATATTCGTAAAATCCGTGCTAGCGCAAAAAATTTGTTGACTCTGAAAGATTTTCATGATGCTCAACGATGGTCCTGTCACAATTTTCTGTGTACGCGCGCCAAAAATTTTTCTGCCAAGGTGTGCAATGTCTTTTCACGGGACGATGATGCGCGATGCCTGGCGACTGACTATTAAGCTCAAAGCTCACCTTACCCCACCACCAAGACATACCGTATTGCTGCTGCTGCTCGTTGTTGTTGTTGTTGTTGGTGGTGGTGGTGGTGTTGTGTGCGGTAGTAAAATTCTTAATGTGCCATTAAATCCTTCCACTGGCAACGTCATCAGCGCGTCATGACTTTTGTGAGCCGCCAGGAACGGCAACTGCTCGACAACGTCGACAACTTCGCTAGCTGGGGACCTGTCTTGGAATTCCGCCAAGCCAAAGAAATCTAACGAACATTTTGCAACGAAATGGCACGTAAATAAATTGCAAAGATTTGTCGTCTGTTGAGGATGCGGACCTGCCAGCACCACCACCACCAGCACCACCACCACCACCACCGAATGAGAATAACACCTGCCCCATAGACTTGCGACTGTTGTGCGGTTTGCCTGACTGCCTGACTGCCAGCCACTGTGCAAAAGGACAACAAATGAGCTAACATTTTTGGCGTCGCTTTGTGAAAGCCTTGGCAATCGTTGTACCCACTGATGACAGCTCCAACTTCAGCACCAGCACCAGAACCAGCACCAGCACCAGCCCCTCCCCCTGGCCCAATACCAATCTCGACCCCTCCCTGCCAGCATTACCTTTGCCTCTTGCCCGCTGGCTGCTGTCATTATGATTATTGTCATTTGGTTGAGGTGATTCAATGCATTTAGATTGCATAATTAAGTAACGCGCGTATTTCATGGAGCCCACTCCGTACTCTGTCCAATTTCAATTCGCCACCCGAATTATTGCCTACAAAATCCGCGAATATTTCCCAACTGTACAACTATTGTCTTCAAGAATTCCATAAAGTTATTTATTAGTGCGATGATGACTAATTTCTAAAGGATTTCAGTTTTTTCGCTTATAGGAACATTTTTCTGGAAATAAAGTGAGATATTTGTAATGAAATATTTCGCCTATTATCGCGTGTTTTCCGCTTTCACTATTTTCTATCGGAATTATTGTGATTAATATAGTAATATATATGGATTTGAATAGACTCTATAGGTATTCTGCTGAGGCACTTCAGGGATGGATTACTGGGCTTAATCGACTTGGATTGTCCTGGGAATCTTTAGGGATCTTTGGAGATTCATCGACAGTAACTTATTAAAGTATTAAAAGACTATTATCTTAAGCTCTGTTTTGGATACAAATATTTATATTTGTATAAAAATGTAAGTCAGAGCCGTACATAGCGGATTACAATATTATAATATCGGATTTCTTCAGAATTTCTTTATATTATAAATATTAGAAATGCATTTCATAAGAAATTGGCCTGACGAGATGAGAAAGAAAGACGTGGCGAGGACTCGGGACGATTACAGCTAGGTCCTGTGTCACAGGGCGAGAAGGCAAGCACTTCACCCAGTTAGCCAGTAGCAGCAAGAAACCACCACAAAATTATAAACCACTCAACCTGTATTACACGCGGTGGCTTGGGGAATCGTTTCGATTGTTGCAACAGCTGCAACTGCTGCTGCTGCAGCTGTAACTGCAACTGCTGCAGCAGCAGCAGCTTCGAGTATTTAATACCTGTCGTCATTAATATTCGCAGCGGCACAACAAAAGCGTCTTCTGGCCTCCAGGGCACTTGTCGATATTTAACATAATTGTGCAATTGTGCGACACACACACACACACAGTCATACAAATATATATGTATGTATGCACGTCTGTGTGTGCTGTACAAGTAAAATCAAAAAGAGTTCAAGTGTCTGCGTTTAAGTCGCACTGGTTCCAGTTCCAAGGGCCGCCGCTCACTCAGGCAGTTAATGGTTCTGCCAGCAGCGGATGTGCAATTGCTTCAAGCCCTGGCTACGAGACCCTACAACACCCCCAGCCACCCAAAAAACCCATATTATAATTATATATGTATAGAAATTTGCTCTATGCTGCGGCTTTTGTAATAGCCTTAACACTTCTGGGTCGGTTGGAAAGCTTTGTTCTTTGGAAATTGCTAGCTTTTCATTGAGATAGTTGAATTGGAATTACACTTACAGATATCAGGCATATCCAGTGGGTTTCTTGACCTGTATAGTCTCTTAGTTTGACATATATCTGTATCAGGTTTCATGTCAATTATCATATACATAGCTGCTTTTGAATCTTGAGATCTTGTACAAACATGAGAGTTTGAGCCAAGTTAGCAATTACTAAGTGCTGTGATTATTAAAACATTTTGTTTAGCGAAATCTCTCCTAACGGACACCTCTAATAGGCGGACATTTTGTCTTCCACCAGAATTTGGTTAAAAAGGTAAAAAGGTATTCTTATTAATATTGTAAAATTAATTTCCAATATGGCAATAATAGTACGATGACTCTACGGTAGAGATCGAGCAGAGCTTGTAAATCTAGTACAGGGTATCTGCTAGCTGAGCTCTTTCGACTATAGCACTACAGCCGATTTTTTCTAGATTGCTAGTGTAAAAGTGACATGTAAGTATTTTACCCCAGCAGGCGTTGCCTATCGGAAGCTCCGAAGTCAACTGGACTGGTCGGTTGGTGTTCATTCGGTTCCCATTAAAAGTACAGAACACATGTGAAGCCATTTCTGAAAAATCAAAAAAAAAGTCAAAAATTCCGGTCACCGAAAAAAAAATTTAAAAAATATAATAAATTAATTTTTGATATTTCACCACGGAAATTTCAGTACAGGTGAGTGAGACGAGCTGCAAGTAAGCCAACCTTGCAAAATAACCTTTCAACTGACAGCAATATACGAATCATGCAACGTTCATCGACCAAGTTCATCAGCTGCCTGTGGAAGCGTCCAACCGTGACGCGCCTGATGACCCACTCGAAGATCGCCAGGCGTCAGATGGCGGACTACAGCTCCAACAAAAACTCACCCAAGGTAGCCACTGCGGCAACGGGAACGGCAACGGCAACGGGCAACAGCCAGCGTGGCGGCATGGGTAGCATCCGTGTGGATGTGAGTGCGCCCCGCCAGATTATGCGTGAGGAGAACATGTGGAATGACCCCGGCCGCTTGGATACCAAATGGCTGCGTTCTCGCGACCCCAGGCGCTACAAGCCCGACTTTGGCCAGACGGAGCCGCACTCTCTGCGCAAACAGTTCATGCGCAGTCCGGACGAGCGTACCCGGGATGCGATGAGCCGCGACTGGGAAGCGGCCGTGCGAGTTGATGCCAACAATCGCCGCAAGGCTCTCATAGCGAAGCAACAGCACGAACAGGAGGTGGCCAGTTTGCAGGCCGAAAAGGAGCTGGGCACGAACAAACACGAGCGCAAGGCGACCAAAGACGTCCGGCGTGAGGTTCCACGGAATAAGAAGCATTAAGGAATTACTTTCGTTCTGGATTGAATCCATAAGGGCTCATTCGAATGTTTTTGAAAGCCATAAGCCGCGAAAGTCGCCCAAGCCCACAAACCGCTATATTAATCCATGCTCACAATCCAACTGGCCCAAGTTTCGTGAGAGATCCAGTAAAAATGATGCAACTTATGTGATCTGGCATAATCCTCGTATTATATATATATATATATATATATGTATATCATATGTATATCAATCCATATTTATAGCATTTTGTATTTTTAAAACATGTTGTGCAATATGTATTCACTAGTATGATACTTGTATGTACATACATATGTACATACATATATTGCATATTGAAATAGACCAATATTATAAACAGCAACAAATGATTGTTTAGTCGAAGTACTCGTGTTTTTATACCCTGAACCCATTAAAAATGGGTAAAAAGGGTATAATGAAGTTGTGCAAAAGTATGTAACAGGCATAAGGAAGCATCTCCGACCATATAAAGTATATATATTATTGATCAGTATCAACAGTCGAGTCGATCTAGCCATGTCCGTCTGTCTGTCCGTCTGTCCGTCTGACCGTCTGTCCGTCTGTCCGTCTGTCTGTCTGTATGAACACACAGATATCAGAGACTACAAGAGGTAGAGACTTCATATTTGGAACATAAGTTCTCCTAGTCCCGGGACAGATCAAGTTTATTTCATTTTATCGATAACTCGACCCATTCAAAAGTTATCGATAAATTTCGATTTCAGACTTGCGTTTTTGACATTGGGACATAACTTCAAAGTTATAAAAGCTAGAGGCCCCAAATTCGGCATGTATAATCTCGAATAGCATACACATGTAACAAATATTTCACTTTTTGGATACCACCCCCCAAACCCCCAAAAGTTCAGAAAACGCATTTTTGGAGTTATGACCTTGGAATTTGGTTTGGTCACACATATTATTGACAATTGTTTGCCCCAAAAATTTCAATAAGATCGGACAATAAACAAAGAAGTTATTTAAGATTTAACTTTCCATTGTGTGGGGCTCAGCGAAAAAGCAAGCTAACTGCTTAAACCGCTTTCACTGCTTGTACTGCTTGTACTGCAGCATGTGTGTGTTTAGATTAGTATGAATGATTGTAAGGACTGGGTTCAGGGTATCTCGTAGTCGGGCACTCCCGACTAGAGCACTCTTACTTGTTTTAACATTTAGTGGGAACGGACAGAAAAGTATACATGTGTACTCAGCAACTAATTAACATATCGTGGAGCATAATTCATTAGTTATTCTCTTTTCGAAGAAAATAGTATATTAAGTTTGTGCGTGTGAAGTGTGTAACGCATGGAAGGAAGCGTCCGGAGATCCCCAAAAGTTACTGCTTAGAATGACAAAACAAATTGATCTAGCCATGTCTGTCTGTCTGTCTGTATGTATGGGATCTAGTCCCTCAGTTTTTGAGCTATCGTGATAAAACTTTGCACAGAGACTTTTTATTCAAATGTACAGCAAATTGGTCGCAACCAGCCGGATCGGACGACTATATCTTATAGCTGCCATACAACTCGAAGTCGGTTTTGGCCATATATCCCATGTTTTTAAAGCTATCGCGATGCACAGATACTTATTATTTAAAGAGACATCCCCTTGGTCGGAGCCGGCCGGATCGGATCACTATATCTTATAGCTGCCATACAACTGGTAATAAATTAAATATTCTTTGAACAAAAAAAAAAATGTTACGCGACAAATCGATTTTTTACAGCATATGAAATTTCAGTGGTGCACAGTGACAGTGTTGCTGAGTGAAAATTGCCTTAGTGTTCGAAAAGAGTATAAAATCTGCGGCACGTCGAAGATAATCCTTCACAACTTGTTTAATGTTGAAATTGACGGCACGCAAATTATTAATTACATGCAGTTCTTTATCTAAAAATTTTACTTTAAATAATGTTCAAATTTAAATTATAAATGAAAATTTTAGGTTAAAGTTAAAATTATGTTAATATTGCTACAAAAACAATGAACAATTTAAGCACTCTTACTTTGATGCATAATAATGAACTTTGTGTCCATTTCGAATTGAAATTATTGCATACTTACAGCTTTCAAAAAAATTAGTCTAATTTCTCATACGAAACTTCAAATTCAATGTTTAATAGATAGTGGAATTGAAGTTTCAAATAAAATTTGAGAACAATCGGCCATGCTTTGATTTCCGAATGAACAATGTGGATTCATGTTTAAAATATCACGTTAAAAATGTTTTGTAAAATTAACATTGCTTACCTTACAGCATGCAAAATGTACGGAAAATTAAGTAAATAGTTTAATACAATTTAAAATAGATGGTTTGTATAAATAACATAAATATTTCCATGAAATGCATTATTAATCCAAACAAAATTCCAACTAAATACATTTTAAATAGATTTATAGTTTAATTGAAATTGTAATTCAAGTGAGCTCAGCATGAATGCATGAACATCTTCACTTCTACTTGATTCTTTTAAAGTGAATATGCATAACAGATAAGTAACATAAAAATAATCACAGTAAACACGAAAAATCAAATTCTTAAAGTAATTGACCATATTATATTAATGTGACTATTGCATTCGATTATAATCATTTCTTTTCATTCATTGCTTCATACGTAAATCGCAACTAGTGCATAAGAATCTACATTAAATTGCAGACGCAGCTGCAATTGGAATAGGGAATCCATTCCTTAACAAACTAATATATCCGTATACAATTTGTTGCCATTCCAGTCACTCATCTCATCCAGATGTGGCCAGCGAGGTGATGCGCGAGTCCGGCTCCTTTCTGCTCAAGGTGTACGAGCTGCAGCTCGCCATCGATATGCTGATGGGGGACATGAAGCTATTCAACTACTGATGATCACTACAGCATACTGCAGGCGTCGCACAGGAAGATACCCGCCGACATGGTGCTCAGTGTCAAGAAGAAGAATGCGCTGGTTGAACTCTTCTGCTCGATGGAGCCCGACCAGACCGACTCCGATGAGCACTGCGACGATGCAAGCACGAGGCCAGCCCCACCGGCCAAAGCAGCTGATCAACCTGACCGAGCTGACCATGGCGCACAGCATACACGATCTGCCCAATGTCGAGGATGAGGGGTCGAGGAGGACGACTCGGATGTGTCTTCGAAGTTGGATAGCAGCGAAGAATCAGCCAGTAAGGCCAACGATGCGGATAAGCCAGAGGCGTTGAAATAATATCGAAAATTAATTTGTGGCAGTAATTATATTAAAACAATTGGGAAGGGATTATTTTCGGCGTTCCGAAGATTTTTACTCTTTTCGAACCTTTAGACAATTTTCACTCTGCTAACTGCAGCACTTTCATCTGTAAAAATTTATATCATATGACATCAATTTGAATTGAAATATTAAATTTATTTCCAGTTGTATGGCAGCTTTAAGATATAGTGATCCGATCCGGCCGGCTCCCATCAATTTTCTGTATGTTTGAATAATATGTATCTGTGCAAAGTTTCATTGCGATAGCTTTGAAAACATGGGATTTATGGCCAAAACCGATTTCCAGTTGTATGGCAGCTATAAGATATAGTGATTCGATCCGGCCGGCTCCGATCAATGATATGTATGTTTGAATAACAAATCTCAGTGCAAAGTTTTATCACGATAACTCCAAAACTGAGGGACTAGTTTGCATACATACAGACAGACAGACAGACAGACGGACATGGCTAGATCAATTTGTTTTGTCATTCAAAGCATACTGGCATTATTTTTTGGGGGTCTCCGATGCTTTTATGCGTTACACACTTCAGCACAATCTTAATATACTATTTTCTTCGAAAAGAGTATAAATAGGAGAGACAAATGGGTACCAAAACCTTTTTTTTTGCGCAACTACGAAGCTTACCTTACTAAGCAATACAAAATATTTATATGCAATATATATGTGTAAATATTTATATACAGAATTGTGCTTAAATCGAAATTGATTAATGCCACGATATATATATATATATAAACTGTCTTTAACAACTAACAGTATCTTTTAATTATATGATTCATTCCGCTAGCTCAAAAACGCAGCCAAATAGTGTTTCCTTCGACAAGAGTATGCAGGTACATATACATATATTAATATTAGAATCGTTTATATGTAAATCGTATATGGCAAGATCTTTGGCTAATGCTTACCCAATGACATCGCTACCGCCATGTACTTTGTTGCTGTGGCAGTTGGCAAGAAATATGGCAGCACCTTCGCCACGGACATTAATTTTTAGTGCTTTCGGGTTTTCAATTTGGCACAGAAGCCACGTGAACGACAGCGGCGAGGACGACGGCGACGTCGCCATTTAACGCCGCATAGAAAATCAAACGTGAAAGGTCAAAGACAAAGACAGAGACAAAGGCAGCCGCAGCCGCAGCTGGCAGGACATACACAGGAGCTGGGGCATCGCCAAGCAGAAGCGACTTGTGATATATGTTTGTATGGGAAAGCGAAGAACGCCACCCCCCAACCCCCCAACCCCCAACCAGCCACCCCCCGCCCCCCGTCTGCCGCTGTTGAACTGCCGTTAAGCGGTACCCGTAACCCGTTACCCGTTACCCGTTAGCCATTAAACGGGCCAGTCAGTAACCCTTTATCGAGACGCGCAGCATGGGGCAAGTGTTGATTTAGGGTTGCAAACAGAAATTATGATAATGCCTGTGAAAACAAGGGAACAGAACAGTGTATATAGTTGGTTTGCTTGAGTGGGGCGTAATGAAAGCCAGGCGAAAGAAAATATATTAAATGATATTGAGAGGAACTAATTTTCATTAAAAGGATTAAAAAGCATTTGGCAGCGGCGTTGAGAACTGCGCACTGCAAACCGAATAGAACCGCGATGGGGCTGCTTATGAATTAACATAAAAATCATAAAAATATGACACTATGCGAGACGTCGGCCATCAACATCAACAGGAGCAGCAGCAGCAGCATGATGATGATGATGATCATCATCATTAAGCTGCGACTTGGCCAGAACGCATGATGCTCATTATGTTGAGCAGAGCTCGAAGGCGACCCGCAACACCGGCTAAATGGGAGGACATGGCGGCAGCAGCAGCAGCAGGAGCTGGAGAAGCTGCCTGGCATCTGGGTGCACATTGATGGCAAACGCGCGACAATCAACACGAGGCGCGCTGATAGCGCACAGCTCACAGCTCACAGCTCACATCTCACGGCTCGTGGCGAGCGGCAGCGGTTGGTTTGGTTTTCGGGTTGGAGGATTAGTAATGGCGCCATGGCGGCATGGTATGGTTCGGGTTAAAAGGTGGGCGCAGCGCATGCTTAGCATCATTTTAAACCTAAACTCAAGCCCCACCCACGCCCAAAACCAGCAACATTGTTTACTCTTTTGTGGGCGTTGCTGCGGCTGCTGCGACTCTTGTCGATGCCAATGCCAATGCCAATGCTCATGCTGCTGCTGCTGCTGATGCTGATGCTTATGAGAATGTGGGGTCTGGGATTCAGGCAGGCAGCCAGCCCATCAGCCCATCGGCTCATCGTCCCGCTAGCCCACCAGGCAGCCAGCCACTTAGTAACTCACCCGCAGTTTATTATTTTCAAAATATTTAAATTTTTTGGTAATAAGCGAAAAATGGTTTTAATATAAGCGCATGGTGGGGGCAGAAGCAGGAGTAGGACGACAACGATGTGGCTGACTGCGGCGTTGCTGCTGCTGCTGCTGTTGTTGTTGTTGTGCTTAATCCACCTGGATATCTTGTGCCTCTGGATGGGGGTGAAATGGGTCGCGGCGTGTCGATTTGTACAGATACGGAATGGTAAGTCGAAGGCAAGGATATATTCGTGTATGTCCTGTGACTGTAAGTTAAGTATAGCATTTAGATGAAGAAACTCTCTGGAAAAATAAATACCAAAAAAATTTGCATATATCATAGGCTACATATAGATAAGAGTCTGAATGCAATATAAGTTGCTTGATATACATCAATTCTTAAGACTTTGGCAATTATTAGTCTTATATGATACAAAACACACATTTTCAGAAGCAATTCGATTCAACAAATTACATAAGTAAAATAAGTGCAATATGAGCTTTTGTGGCTTCATAGTAAAATAAATTAATTGTTTAAAGTGATTCCGTTCAAAGTCTTTAAAGCTTTAAAGTTAATATATATACATATAGCTATTTCTTTAGATATGTGTATATGCATAAGTATATAAAGGTATTGTGTGATATAGATATTGGTTTGTTTCTGGAGAAGAGCGCTAAATATAAAATAAATAAATAAAATATACACATATGTTTTAACTTTGGAAGGTAAGGACACAAGCAACCTTAGAATGTTCGCTGTAAGAGCGTAGGATTTGATTCTATTGGGCCAAATTTGTAATTATTTAATTCTAAATGGGAAATATATAAGAACAAAATGTGTGAGAAATGTAGGCAACGACCAAATTATCAGTGTCTATGTTATGTAAATACTCTACTCGTAGGCACCTAAATATCATAATCCTTGGCTCGAATTCGATTGTAACAATGAAGGAAATGATTTTTTATACTCTTTTCGAAGAAAATAGTATATTTAGTTTGAGCTGCAGTTTGTAACGCATAGAAGGAAGCGTCTGAGACCCCCAAAAGTTACTGCCAGTATGCTTAGAATGACAATACAAATTGATCTAGCCATGTCTGTCTGTCTGTCTGTATGTATGCAAACTAGTCCCTCAGTTTTGGAACTATCGCTGTAAAACTTTGTACAGACACTTATTATTCCAGGGGACAGCACATTGGTCGGAGCCGGCCGGATCGGACCACTTTATCTTATAGCTGCCATACAACTCGAAGTCGGTTTTGGCAATATATCCCATGTTTTTGAATCTGTCGCGATGAAACTTTGCACAGATACTTATTATTCAAAGAGACATCACATTGGTTGGAGCCGGCCGGATTGGATCACTATATCTTATAGCTGCTATACAACTGGCAATGAATTAAATATTCTTAGAACAAAATAGAAAAAATGTTACGCGACAAAACGATTTTGTACAGCTTATGAATTTTCAGTGGTGCAGTTGGCAGAGTGAAAATTGCCCATAGGTTCGAAAAGAGTAGAAAATCTTCGGCACGCCGAAGATAATCCTCCCCACTTGTTTTTTCTTCAATTTATTATTAGGCAATATGGTTTTTGAATTAATGAAATGCATGTATATATATATAAATGGGGCAATGTATTTGCTTAAATTAAACATATAGATAACTTATGATATTTACTATAAAACATTTCTATACTCATACATATTTTAATATTTTATAATGGAGCAAATGTTAAAATAAGACGGATCTTGTGCGGTAGTTTGAGTATATAGATAAAATAGTTTTGTGTAGAATACTATATATAGTACCTTGTGTAATGCTGCATACTGTGGCAGCTTGATTTCGTTGAATGCAACATCAAAGGGAGTCTGCAGTCGAAATGCCTAAAGAAGCGAACGTTTGGACGTTTGGTTCCTTAAGTTCTGAGCGAGGCAATTGTTGTGCCGTCTTTTCAGGATGCCATCCTGTGCCCAGACCAGGCCGAAATTAGCCAAAAGTAATCCTTTAAGTTTAGTGCGGCAGGAATTGCACACAATTGCGAGCCAAGACAGACGGAGAGACGGACAGATAGACAGACGGACAGGGACAGGGACAGGGACTGAGAGTCAGAGAGGCTGGCTGGAATAACGCCCCCAAGAACCGGACCGACTGGTTGTCCGGTGGCAGCAGCAACAGCCCAATCCCCAACATTGTCAGCCACGTTGATGACATTGTGTACAATTTTGTAGCTGTCGTCGTCGTCGTCGTCGTTGTCGTTGTCGTTGGTCGCGCCATCTTCAGCCGCCTGGCTATAAAACTTTTATAGTAAAAAGTAAATGCCGCAAATGAGCAATCGAAAATTTCGCATTATAATGCAAACTGTGTGCATTTTTCGGGTTATTGTAGTCTACTTTTGGGCAAAAGACAAACGCATACCACGACACGACACCATCGTCCTGTCCGTTCTCGTTCTCGTTCTCGTCCTCATCCTCGTCCTAGCATCCTCCTGATGCTCTCCCACTTCAGCCATGGCAGTCGTCATGGTCGCCTTTTGCCGTTTTCAGCGCATAGCCAGGCATTCATTTGCCGTTCCCCCTTCCTTGTTGTGCTTCTATTAATAATAATAGAATTTTTGGAAATTTTGCAGCAGCACTGTGAAAGGAAAAGGAAGCTCGCCTTGCGATTTTTGCATTTGATGACAACGAACGGGTTGGTTAGTTGGCAAAACCACTGCCAATGGCACCGCACCACCCACACCACCAGCGCCACCCGGCACCCGGCACCCTCTTCGTTGTCCCTTTGACTCTCTGTATTGCATAATTCAGCAGAAATGCCTCCTGCCTGCCACTGCACTGTGAGCCCTGACAATAATGCTAATAATGTTGATAATGCTCATACTTAATACCCAAAAATGCACAAAATACTCGTATTCCGCCCATGAATTGTCCTCGTTCATTGTTAATGGACTGACTCGTTGCTTAACATTTCAGATCAGGACTCAAGTTCGAAAGTGTAAAGCAAGAAAAGCAGCAGCAGGCCATTCACTATTAAATGAGCTGGAAAATGTAAAAGCCGATTCCAGATTCATATTCCTTCTGATATAATCAGTATTTCGACTCCGATTGCGTTCCAAGTCTTGGCTTATTCTGCTTTTCAATTCCGATTCCTTAACGATATCAAAAGTGTTCTCTGTGAAACAAGATTAAGTTGCCACAAAAGGTAACAAAAAACTCGTTGAATAAAATATATAATAAATAAAAAAAGAAAAGTGTTTTCAACTTTACTCTATATGATTCCGATGGCATTTAAATCTTAAGCTTTTCCAGCACTTCGACTACTTTTTCAATCATATTTCGATTAATTTTGTTTGGTCTTTTCGGCATTTCGATTACAATTCTGATTGATTGATACATAGCTTTAGTTTAGATTTCGTTTATATAGTTATAATTTCTGAATGTGTTTTTTTCTTGTCCAATGAACTACTTTCAATACTTTTCATAGATTTTTAGTGCTTTTATTCATAAAATTGTATACTTTTAAAATAATATTGTAAGTAAATTTTAATCTAAAATGTGTAAAAACAAAAAATATTGGAATCATTAAGAAATTTGAATTTTTGGTATATAATCTTTGACCAATATGGAAGTTTCCATTGCTGGAAATTATAATTTGTGAACGTTATAATCTGCAAATTCGAATTTCAGCTTGTGGAATTAGAAATAACTTGAAAACTAATGTAGAACGAAAAGCTCTAAAGCAAAACTATTAGATTAGTTTTCCTTGAAGCTTAAGCTGTCTAAGATCTTCGCAAATTCAGCCAAGCTGGCCAACAGTTGTTGTGGGGGCCATTCCGGGCAGAGGTCGCTGCGCCCCTTACCTCCGCGCAAATAGCAATGTTTGGCCATAAAAATGCCAAAAACTCATTGACTTATGGGCCATGGCTTGTCTCTAATTGCAAGGACCCCCACCACCACCAGCCCCACTGCTCTTACCAATCGCTTTAAGCAGCTGCCCAACTTTTGGGGGGCAATTGGCGGAGTTAATGTCCTTGGCGCGGGCATATTAAAATTGGATTTCCAAAATATAAATATATATGCGTATACTTATTATTATTATTACGAGTATTACTATATCTATCTATATGCTTATAAATTAGCATTTTGGGCGGCCGGCGTCCGTTTGCCTTGGAATGCGTTATTAATGGCAAATTAAAAGCAATAAAAAACAGATGTGCTTAACGTAGCACATTTTACGCGGAACAGCACCCAGTACCCCAGCCCCACCGTTGATGCAAGTTAAGGTATTAGTGGGGAGCAGGAGGGGGGGGGGTGGGTGCTAAGTGGAGTGGGGGCTAGCTGGGTTACAGCTCATCAGCTGTGGGCCGCGCACCTTTAGTCAAGAAGTTGGCGTCGTTGTCGTTATGAAAATGACTTTGCTCTC
Organism: Drosophila flavopinicola; assembly: GCA_035042425.1. NCBI lineage: Eukaryota > Metazoa > Arthropoda > Insecta > Diptera > Drosophilidae > Drosophila > Drosophila flavopinicola. Next base: position 118,918 of record JAWNLL010000300.1, on the reverse strand, counting down.
TGCTGTTTTGGCCTGGCATTGGGAGCAGGGGCTGCAGTTAGGGTTGGGGATAGCAGCACACACACACACACACACACACACACACACACACACACTTGTGCAAAAAACTTTTGCATTCGAAATTTGTTGGTCTGTTGCGCTGCTGCCGTTGGCTTATGCAGTTTATCATTTCGCTCCATCCAGGTGGGTAATTTTAATTTTAAGCTTGAGTAATGACAATATTTACTTCCACTTAAGCGACAACGTCACACGCTTTAATGGCATTTTGATTTGAGCTGTTGTTGTCGCTCTTACTTTTTGCCTTTAGTCCAACAGCTGCTGACAGTTTCTGCCTCCTGTCTCAACATTTACCAAAGTAAAAGAAATCAGTTTCTTTCCTTGTTATTTTTGGTTTTCGTTACTTGCTAACTAAAGCCAAATGGCTTATAATTTGAAGCGGCATTATGATAATGTCTGGTGAATCTGGAATGGGCTGCCTGTACTTGTAATATTGAAGTCTGTCTTTTCGATGTATTACTTTTGATGGTTAGGGACTTGCACACATTTTTGCTATATTCCAGTTTATAAGTGGAATGTTTTCTATTATACACATACTTTATATCAAATTATTTACAGCAGGAAGTACATTTTTAGTGCACATTGATATTTTCCTGAATTCTCGGTTCTAATTGAGCTACTTTTATATAATGAAGTTTTGCAAAAGTATGTAACAGACATAAGGAAGAATATCCGACCCTATAAATATATATATATTCTTGATCAGTATTAACAGCCGAGTCGGTCTAGCCATGTCTGTCTGTCTGTTCGTCTGTCTGTCTGTCCATCTGTCTGTCCGTCTGTCTTTATGAACACGCTGATATCAGAGACTATAAGAGCTAGAGACTTCATATTTGGAATATATGTTCTCATAGTCTCATAGTATCGATAACTCGTCCCTATACATAACTGGAAACTTATAAAAGATAGAGGCACCAAATTTGGTATATATAATCTTGAAAAGCATACGCATATACAAAACGCATTTTTTATGGTATGACCTTGTAATTCGGTTTGGTCACACATTTTATTATCAATTTTATGCCCAACAATTTGCAATAAGATCGGACAGTAAACACAGAAGTTGTTTACGATTTAACTTTCCATTGTGTGCGGCTCAGTAAAGAAGCAAGCTAACTGCTTAAACCACTTGCACTGCTTGTACTTCTTGCAACGTGTGTGTGTTTGTGTGTATGTACACTGATAGGTTAGTTTGAATGAATGTGAGGACTGGGTTCAGGGTATCTCCCAGTCGGGCACTCCCGACTAGAGCAGTCTTATTTGTTTATAGTTGATTCGGCTTGCAACATTGATTGTTATGAACATCAATATTTATATCAAAATCTCAATCTTCATGTTAAATACTTTAATGTATAAAGAGATAATTGATAATTGAGTTAATTTCAAGTGTTAATTTGAATATGTGGTGACTATAATATGCTTTTGTTATAAGATTATATAAAATCTGCTTATGAGCAAGGCTAAGTGTCTTGTCCACCTACTAAAAAATAAATAAAAAATATAAATAAATTTAAAATAAAACAGATATGGCTTGTAAGAGACATTAACAAGCAGTTGGCCGTCTCACACTCCGCCTTGGAGTTCAACAAAAAGTCATATAAAATATAGATATGTATGTATGTTCCATATAAGCACTTCAGTCGACGCATCTCTATAAATTTGGTTGTATAACAAAAGAAGTGCAAAATTTGCGCTTGTTAACAATGCAAAAGCACGAGTCACACGCACACACCCCCGACACAACCAGACACCCCAAGCCACACCAGCCGCGGCAGTCGGCATTACAAGGCTGGAAAAAGGCACAAAATAAAAGTTCAAGGCAAGTAGAGAAGAAAAAAAGACAAAAGCAATTGACGCTGCGCCTCCGTCCACTGGCGTCAGAGTCATTCAAGGCTCAAAGAGTTGCTGGCTCGTATCTCTTAGCCAACTTTCGTCTAGGCTGTGAAATGACGGGGGCAGGGCGATGCTACGTTAATGGGCCTGGCATTGCTCTACGCGTGGCATTGTGTCAAAAGAAGTTAGGCAAAAGTAAGCGACGCACTAATCTCGTTTATGTAGCGTAAAATGCATGTAATTGTGTAAACACGCCAACTGCGCGGCCTACGGGGCGTATGTGGGCTGGGGCTGGGGCTGGGGTATGTCACAGGCTGCGTGGCATTCACTGATGCACAGATAGAGCATTTGATAATTGTGTGACATGCTCGCACATGTGAAGTGTATGAAGTGTATGGCGAAGAAGCGCCCGAACAGCCCAAATGCCATCAAATGTACGCAGGTTGTCTGCCATTTGGCGTATGCAAAGTTTTTGTTGGCCCCTTTACGGTGAATTCGGAATGCCCTTCATTTAAATGCTATACATAAAAGAGCTGATATAAATAGGGCATTATTCAGGCTTCTACATTTTTTTGGTGCCTTTTTTCGTAAAGTGATAAAAAAGTTAAGTAAAACTAATTTGTAGAACTAAGTACGGCCAAACAATATTAAAACATTACGGCACATATTTGTCGATCATATTTTTGAATCCAGTTATTTGCTCAGTCTCTTTCATTTCATTTCACCGTAATGTTCCTCTATTGCATAGATTTTGCACATCCAATGATCTCTTCTTCATTTGTCTAAATCTCTTCCAATACCATTAGATCTATTTTGAATATATTGCTTTTTCTATATATTTATTTATTTATCTTTCAAATGCTTTTTGTCAGATAGTTATTCCATGAGCTCAGTATTATTTTCTATCACTCATTTGATATTCTCTTGACTAAACTATATCTTGACATATTTGTCTCTCTTTTTATACTCTGATACCGAAGGTACTCATAGTATATTGGTTTTGTCGAATGTCCGTCAGGCCGTCCGTCTGTCCGTCTGTCTGTCTGGATGAACGCACGTATTTCCGAAACGATATTAGATAGACTCTTGAAATCTTTTGCGTTATGATTATAGCTATCTGCTTCAGATCAAGTTTATTCCAAATTTATGCCACGCCCACTGGGAGGCTGGCAAATCGATAACATGTCGATACACCTCAAATCACAAATCGATTAAACGTGAATAACTCCCACAATTTTGAAACTAGAGTAATCAAATTTGGTAGGTATATTGCTGGTGACCTCCCGAAAAAATTGGATCCTAGGTTAATCGGCCACGCCCATTATTACGCCCACCAGCCCCCCTCCAAAATTAATTTGAAATGCTTATATCTCCCGCAGTTTTAGAGCTAAAGTCACCATATTTGGAATATATATTACTGGTGACGTCCTCTACAGATTACAGAAACAAAATTTCGACCACGCCCACTCCCGCCCCCGTAATCGCGAAAATCGATATACATGAATGCACAATTCGATAACACGTGTATATTTCCCGCAATTTTGAAGCTAGAGTCCCCAAATTTGGAATTTAGACTAGGGCTGACCAGCCCAAAAGATTGCGTCCTGGATTTTCCGGCCACGCCCACTAGAACGCCCCCCAGACACCCCGCCCCCACGAAACATGGAAGATTATATCTCGCACAGTTTAAGAGCTAGGGCCACCAAACTTTGAGGGTAGACTTCTGGCCAAGTCCTCTAAAGATGGGACAAACATTTTTGGGGCCACGCCCCCTCCCGCCACCAAAAATCGCGAAAATTTATATCTTCCACAGTTTCAGAGCTAGAGACATTAAACTTGGAAGATAGACTTCTAATCAGCCCCTCTAAATATCGGTAAAAAAAAATTTGGGGCCACGACCCCTCCCGCCCCCAAAAATCGCGAAAATGTATATCTTCCACAGTTTTACAATTAGAGTCAAGAAATTTGTAAGATAGACTTCTTGTCACTCCCTCTAAAGATCGGCCAAAATTTTTGGGGCCACGACTCCGCCCGACTGCAACGTTCTCACTTGTTCATTCTCTCTTATTAGAATATATAAATGGATCTCTCTTTAAATTCAGAAATTCCAGTTTTAGTATTCCTTTCTATCTCCTTTCTTATGACTATCAGTGCTTTCGATAGTTTCTATTTGCATTATTTTGCAACACTGGCTAGGTAAGTCGTCTAGGCTGCTGTTACTGTTTAAAAAGAGTGCAATGGAATGAGAAGGGGGAACGGTTAGGGGAAGGGGGGCTTGGGATAACTTACTTTAAAAGTGATATGAGTGGGAACGTCAATGAGCAGCAAAAATTATGAAGCTCATCAAAATGTGCGCTGAATTGTAAAATTGCCGCAGCCTTTCTTACATTTTTGTTGTTGTTGCTGTTGTTGTTGTTGTTGTTGCTATATATGGGTGGTGGTGGGTTCTGGCTAAGGGTCGGAGGCGAAGCTAGCTGCAAGTTATGTGTGCTGTGTCTTATCTGAAGCAATTAAAAAATGTTTTTTGTTTTCGACTTCCGCTGAGATGTCGTCGTCTTCGTTGGAGCCTAAGACAAAGCCAGCCATGCAAAGCATTCAGGAGAGCATTCCAAGCACATGTGAAGGGGATTTGTATTGGGAGACTGTAGACGGCAATACCAACTTGCGAGTCCTCCGAATCTGCCGGGGGCAACAAAAGTTTTGCCTTTGTGTTGATGTGTTTATTTATGCTGCCTTTCTTATGATTTCACTGATTTGCAGCGAACATTTCTCAAAGACCAAAGCCAGAGACGCTTTTTCTTTTGTTTCCATATTTTTATGATATGCGCCTTACACTCTAGAGTGTGTGTGTAGGGGTTGTATCTGTGTGTATTACTCAATGGAGCCGTAAATGTGACCAAAGCTTATCGATATTTAATCTCATCAGTCATCATAAAGTCATCAGTCAATATTACTTTCAGGAAATATAATGAAAGTTGCACTACTTTGATCTTTAACTGTTAGATTTGTAAAAAGGATGCGAAGATACCTCTTAGTTGAAATAAGACTTACGATTGTTGCACCCACTATTTATTATTACCTATGAACGGTTGCAACAAAAAGGTGAAGTAACAAGCAATAAGTAAGGCAGGATTATCTTCGCCGTGCCGAAGATTTTATACTCTTTTCGAACCTTTAGGCAACTTTCACTCTGCCAACTGCACCAGCAAAATATTTAATTCCGCATATCTTTGCTAATTATAACTTAGTCGATTTGAAATTTTAAACATTATAAGGATGTTTTAGTGTACAAGGACATTTATGGCGATAGCTTTAAAAACATGGGATATATGGCCAAAACCGACTTCCAGTTGTATGGCAGCTATAAGATATAGTGATCCGATGCGGCCGGCTCCAACCAATGTGCTGTCCTCTTGAATAATAAGTGTCTGTGCAAAGCTTTATCGCGATAGCTCAAAAACTGAGGGACTAGTTCGCATACATACAGACAGACAGACAGACAGACAGACAGACAGACAGACAGACAGACGGACGGACGGACATGGCTAGATCAATTTGTATTGTCATTCTAAGCATACTGGCACAAACTTAATATACTATTTTCTTCGAAAAGAGTATAAACAACAAGTGAGAACGTAGCAGTCGGGCGGAGCCGACTGCGTAATACTCTGATACCATTTTAAGAACAGCTGAAAGCAAGTGAACAGAAAATTTTTGCTGGTGTTTGGGTGACCCGAAATCGGCATTCCAAGTTTTTGGGAACGGGAGGGGCATGGTCGATCTTAAGAGGGGGTGACCAGAAGTCTATCTTCCAATTTTGGTGACTCTAGCTCTAAAACTGTGGAAGATATTAGCTTTCGCGATTTTTTGGGGGCGTGGCCTCAAAAATTTTGGCCGATCTTTAGAGGGAGTGACAAGAAGTCTATCTTACAAATTTCTTGACTCTAGCTCTAAAACTGTGGAAGATATACATTTTCGCGATTTTTGGGGGCTGGAGGGGGCGTGGCCCTAAATATTTTTGCCGATATTTAGAGGGGCTGACCAGAAGTCTATCTTCCAAGTAATAATGTAATAAGTAATAATGGGCGTGGCCGATTAACCTAGGATCCAATTTTTTCGGGAGGTCACCAGCAATATACCTACCAAATTTGATTACTCTAGCTTCAAAATTGTGGGAGTTATTCACGTTTAATCGATTTGTGATTTGAGGTGTATCGACATGTTATCGATTTGCCAGCCTCCCAGTGGGTGTGGCATAAATTTGGAATAAATTTGATCTGAAGCAGATAGCTTTAATCATAACGCAAAAGATTTCAAGAGTCTATCTAATATCGTTTCGGAAATACGTGCGTTCATCCAGACAGACAGACGGACAGACGGACGGACATTCGACAAAACCAATATACTATGAGTACCTTCGGTATCAGAGTATAAAAATCACGCAGAGAAAAGCCGTTTGACCGTTTTGTTTGTTGATACTGTAGAGAAGGTTTCGCAAGGCTTCAAATGGTTTGTAAAATATAAGCGATATCACACGGATACGATCTATATATAGTACATACGTTAGTCCAAGTTACCGCATATTAAAAAGAAACAGCAGCTCCAGTTCCAGTCTGATAGAAGTCAAAACATTATCTACAGATTGTGTTATAAATTGGGCTAAAATAGTTTTAGTTTTGTGCTATTTGAATTTTAACGTGTACGATAAATTTCAAATTCGCGCTCATTATAATATCGATGAATATAATATATATGTATAATTTGCAATCGCCAAATTTGTAATCGAAAATGTAGAAAACATTTAAAACAAGTATGAGTGCTCTAGTTGGGAGTGCCCGACTAGGAGATACCCTGAACCCAGTTCTGACATCCATTCATACTTGCCTAATAGTGTGCATACATACAGACACACACATACTGCAAACTGTGCAAGCGGTTTAAGCAGTTAAGTTGCTTTTTCACTGAGCCCCACACAATGGAAAGTAAAATCTTAAATAACTTCTGGGTTTATTGTCCGATCTTTCTAAAATTTATAGGACATAACATTGGCTATAAAATGTGTGACCAAAGCAAATTGCAAGGTCGTACCTTCAAAAATGCGTTTTTTCAAATTTGGGGGAAATTGGGGGGTGGTATCCAAAAAGTGAAAAATTTTGTACATGTGTATGCTATTCAAAATTATACATGCCATTTAGGCCACATTTAGGGCCTCTAGCTCTTATAACTTGTAAGTTAACGCCCAAAAACGCTAGTCTGAAATCGAAATTTATCGATAACTTTTGAATGGGTCGAGTTATCGATAAAATGAAATAAACTTGATCTGTCCCGGCACTACGAGAACTTATATTCCAAATATGAAGTCTCCAGCTCTTGTAGTCTCTGATATCCGCGTGTTCATACAGACAGACGGACGGACAGACAGACAGACGAACATGGCCAAATCGACTCGACTGTTGATACTGATCAAGAATATATATACTTTATATGGTCGGAGATGCTTCCTTATGCCTGTTACATACTTTTGCACAAAACCATAATACCCTTTTTACCCATTTTTAATGGGTTCAGGGTATAAAAATACGTGTATTACGATTTGCCTCGGTCTCGAATTGAGCATATAGAGTCTAACCTAGTACCATTAGTATGCTACTTCAAATGGAATTATATACTCATTTATGATAAATCAACAACTTTATACTTTTAATTTCAATTTAAAGTGTTCATGATTTATATATTCTTATTTGCTTGCTTGAGTTGTATAATGCGGCTTTAATTTGACAAAATTTATGCATTTGCACAATAAATATGTTTATTACGAATAGTACTAATATTATACTTTTATACTCACATTTGCCAACTCGTTTTGATTGTAGTGATGGAATATTAATATTGTTCACTGTTTCACCGTCTTTGAGATGTCCAATACTAACTAAAGATTGTTGATTTTAAACTTAAATGTCATTATATCCTACGAATGTGGTTGAGCCGTTGCGGCAGCTAATCGACTATCAAACTATCAGGAAAAGAACCATCGATAGTATCGATAGTGGCTCAATTCATTTGTAACACCACCCACAGAAGTATGCAATATAAAACTTCACTTTTTTTCCAAATTGTGACTTAGAATTCTCGAACGGTTTAAGTGCCAAGTTAATGTAGTCGCCGGACCAAAACCAAATATATTCAGCAGAGTTTGGGATTGCTCTGCTCATTTGCCAAATTTACTTTGGCTGGGTGGGTTGGTGTGTATTTGTCAGCAATACTTCTGACTGAGTTTCGCTAAAACCGCTCTTTATTGACCGTAATATCATTGAGATATACTATTTATTTTATTTGTTTTTTTATTCTGATTTATTGCGTTGCTGCTTTTGTAATAATCAGTTCCTTCCATACTATCTGTTCCAATTCGGGAGAGTTTGTATGACGGACGTTTTGCCCATTTGAACATTTTTTTTTCCTGAACGTATATTTTCCTGAAAAATTTTTTGTCCTGAACATTGATTTTTCTTGAACATTTTTTTTTCCCAGAAAAATTATTTTACCTGGACATTTTTTAACATTATATGATTGGAATATAGTAGAAATACACCACTTTTATTTAGATACAAAAAATTTTTTTTTAATTGGTTCCGTTTTGTTTTTTGCAAGTCATCGCATATTGGGAACACACTTTTGATGACCAATCAACCGCTTTGGTATAGAGATAGTGGTGATGCACCAGAGGATAAACAAAATGTATCAACACGGGTGCACCTTAAATATACCTATTTATTTTTATTTATTGTCGACCAGTGAGTCAACTGAAGAAAACAAATATTGTGAAATAGGAGTACTTTAAAAATACCTATTTATTTTTATTTATTTTTATTTATTGTCGACCAGTGAGTCAACTGGAGAAAACAAATATTGTGAAATAGTAAATTAATCCTAGCTCTGTTATGGGGTTTCGCGCTTACAATTTGAGATTATTTTGGATCCCATTTATATCCGGAACATCTTGTCCCGACATGGTAGCAACTTATTGTCTATATATCTGCGATAAGACAAGTGGGCACTTGAGGATAAACAAAACAGTGTATCAACCAACAAAAGGAGTACTTTAAAAATACCTATTTATTTTTATTTATTTTTATTTATTGTCGACCAGTGAGTCAACTGAAGAAAACAAATATTGTGAAATAGGAGTACTCTAAAAATATTTATTTATATTTATTTATATTTATTTTTATTTATTGTCGACCAGTGAGTAAACTGAAGAAAACAAATATTGTGAAATAGTATACCCTAGCTCCGTTATTGGATTGCGCGCTTACAATTTGAAATTATTTTGGATCCCATTAATATCCGAAATATCTTGTTCCGGAATCGTAGCAAGTTTTTTGTCTAATTTGACAAGTTTGCTCTTGAGCATAAACAAAACAGTCTATTAACAAAGGCTTAAATTAAGCCTTTGCCAGGTGTATCAATTTTACACTGCAGAGTCGAATAAACAAAACAGGCAGCATAGAGCAGCTGACCAAATATCTCTTCAAGGGATCAGCAACTTTATTTTATTTTTATTTAATATATCAGAATCCTTTGCCTTCATATCTAATTATTTAGTATTTTGAATATATCAGTGGAGATAATACTTATCGATTAGATCTACATTTTTATTTGAATATGCAATACTGAAACCTCAACGATCTCCCGAGGAATATAAATTGATGACCAATCAGCCACTTTGGTTTAGAGCTATTGGTGATGCACCAGGGTATAAACAATACAGTGTATGTAATAAATATACCTATCTATTTTTGCTTATTTTTATTTATTTTTATTTATTGTCGACCAGTGAGTCAACTGAAGAAAACAAATATTGTGAAATAGTATACCCTAGCTCCGTTATTGGATTGCGCGCTTACAATTTGAAATTATTTTGTTTGACAAGTTTGCTCTTGAGCATAAACAAAACAGTCTATTAACAAAGGCTTAAATTAAGCCTTTGTCAGGTGTATCAATATTACACTGCAGAGTCGAATAAACAAAACAGGCAGCATAGATCAGCTGACCAAATATCTCTTCAAGGGATCATAAATTTTATTTTATTTTTATTTAATATATCAGAATTCTATGCCTTCATATCGAATTATTTAGATATACATTTTTATTTGAATATGCAATTCTGCAACCTCAACGATCTCCCGAGCAATATAAATTGATGACCAATCAGCCACTTTGGTTTAGAGCTATTGGTGATGCACCAGGGTATAAACAATACAGTGTATGTAATAAATATACCTATCTATTTTTGCTTATTTTTATTTATTTTTATTTATTGTCGACCAGTGAGTCAACTGAAGAAAACAAATATTGTGAAATAGTATACCCTAGCTCCGTTATTGGATTGCGCGCTTACAATTTGAAATTATTTTGTTTGACAAGTTTGCTCTTGAGCATAAACAAAACAGTCTATTAACAAAGGCTTAAATTAAGCCTTTGTCAGGTGTATCAATATTACACTGCAGAGTCGAATAAACAAAACAGGCAGCATAGATCAGCTGACCAAATATCTCTTCAAGGGATCATAAATTTTATCTTATTTTTATTTAATATATCAGAATTGTATGCCTTCATATCGAATTATTTAGATATACATTTTTATTTGAATATGCAATTCTGCAACCTCAACGATCTCCCGAGCAATATAAATTGATGACCAATCAGCCACTTTGGTTTAGAGCTATTGGTGATGCACCAGGGTATAAACAATACAGTGTATGTAATAAATATACCTATCTATTTTTGCTTATTTTTATTTATTTTTATTTATTGTCGACCAGTGAGTCAACTGAAGAAAACAAATATTGTGAAATAGTATACCCTAGCTCCGTTATTGGATTGCGCGCTTACAATTTGAAATTATTTTGTTTGACAAGTTTGCTCTTGAGCATAAACAAAACAGTCTATTAACAAAGGCTTAAATTAAGCCTTTGTCAGGTGTATCAATATTACACTGCAGAGTCGAATAAACAAAACAGGCAGCATAGATCAGCTGACCAAATATCTCTTCAAGGGATCATAAATTTTATCTTATTTTTATTTAATATATCAGAATTGTATGCCTTCATATCGAATTATTTAGATAAACATTTTTATTGGAATATGCAATTCTGCAACCTCAACGATCTCCCGAGCAATATAAATTGATGACCAATCAGCCACTTTGGTATAGAGATAGTGGTGATGCACCAGAGGATAAACAAAATGTATCAACACGCGCTTACAATTTGAGATTATTTTGGATCCCATTTATATCCGGAACATCTTGTCCCGACATGGTAGCAACTTATTGTCTATATATCTGCGATAAGACAAGTGGGCACTTGAGGATAAACAAAACAGTGTATCAACCAACAAAAGGAGTACTTTAAAAATACCTATTTATTTTTATTTATTTTTATTTATTGTCGACCAGTGAGTCAACTGAAGAAAACAAATATTGTGAAATAGGAGTACTTTAAAAATATTTATTTATATTTATTTTTATTTATTGTCGACCAGTGAGTCAACTGAAGAAAACAAATATTGTGAAATAGTAAATTAGTCCTAGCTCTGTTATGGGGTTTCGCTCTTGGCCAGTTTGAGCATAGTTAAATGTGTTAACATCAATAACTTCGGATGAATTTCGTGTTTTAATTACCTTGATTAAATTGAAATTGTTGTGATTTAAACTAAAACCTCATTCACTAGCACGGGTATGGACTCTGATGATTGTTTGCTCAAGAAGCCAGCCAAGGATCCAGAGGTCCGACGGGTGCTTCCGCTCTATATTGGACAAAGACTTCGTTACACTGGCTTGTACTTTTCTTAGAGTGTTATATCCCAATTTAGTGTTGGCAGTGTCATGGCCTTAAAGTGCCGCACCTTACCTCTTTGGGAAATATACTCCTTGGTCTGAGGAGGACTGGCTCCTGATTTCCCCAGTTCCACAGACTCTTTTAATATGGCTGCTCCATGTGAGGTGCCTGTCCAGGGTCACTGTGGCCAGTGTGCGCGATCCTCTTACCATCTAGATAAAGACGATCTCATCCATGCGAATCCTTGGACAGGTCTGGAGGCGGTCGTTGAGTTGATGCTTGCAGCTAAACTTTATTGTTTAGCCGAAGCTGCCAGAAATGCCGCCGCCGAATTCAAACATTCCAAAATACTACCGTGCGAATGGTGTGTGACAGTTTGTGGTACATCGCAAGCATTTCCATCATGAGCAAGGATCAAAATCCTTTAAAACATATGCGGGATCTTGAAGTTCTACCCGTGAGCGCTACAATCAACAAGTTTGCAGACTAGGGCAGATCGTAGCAACTTAGTTTGCAGGACCTGCTAGGAGAAGGAGGCTTGTGTGAAGACATACGACAGACAACTGGATGTTTGGAAGGACAACGGCAGGCAGACTGCTGCAAGACAGCTAGACGCAGTTAAGTCGAGCTTTATACTATTACTATTCAGCCAGAACCTGTTAAATGAAAGTGCTTTAATAAAAATACTGGTTTGTGCTTATCAAAAACCAATTAAAAGCTTGAATATATATATATATATATCTATATATAAATAAACGTATGTACATATGCATTTCTGCCTTTCGCTTTGATATCTTTTTCTAGTGGAAATGAGCATATTTGCATCTAAGCTGGACAGTTGCAACAAATTGTTGCCAATGCTATATGGGCTGGCCATCATCATCATCATCATCATCATCATCCTGTTTGGAGCAGCGCATCCTATTCGATGTCAGGAGCTTATTTCCATACCCATTGCGGGCCATTCGACTCGACTCGACTCGACTCGACTTGACTCGTTTTGTGTGTGTGCGAAGGCTTTTTGTCTCTATTAAATTAATCGACGCTCATTTTTCCAACTTAACAAAACGCAGTGAAAAAAAAATATAAGCGATAAAACATTTGCTGGCTGCCAGTGTTGCTGCATGTATTTGCCAGTGTTGCCCCACCCCATTTTACATTTGTTCTGTGTGTTTTTTTTCGCATTTTCTTTTTTATTTCGCTTTTAAGTAGCACTATTTTTTAAGGATTCTGTTTTGGGTGCTGCCCCACCACCGACCCCGCCCACACTCTCACGTCCCATCTAAAACAATTTTATTTTCTGTGCGTTTTTCATGCTTATCAAATACAAAACAAACGCACACGAGGGTTGACACTGGCTGGGGTTTCGGGCATCGGGCATCGGGTTCGGGTACGGAAACGGGATCGGGTGTGGGTGTGGGTGTGGGTCTGGGTCTGGGTCCGGGTCTGAGGATGCTTTGCGGTTGCTGGGGGCTGCTTGCGGCATTTATGTTTCATTTGGCATTTTTGATACGTTTTATTTTTAATTTTTTGTCGGTTTTCTTTCAGGCGTCGCATTTAAAGTGACATTTCAATCAATCAGCGCGCGTCACTGGGCAACACAGGAGGAGCAGCCAGTTGCCAGTTGCCAAGTCCCAAGTCCGGGTGCGCTTAAATGCACGATTTATTGCCGACCATAGATTGCCCGATTAGGCAGTGGCATTACGAAAATAGAAATAATAAAATTAAAGCCGAAACCAAATGAGTTCAGCTTCACTTGAGAGGGGCAGGATATAAACTTTACATAAGCTGATGTCTACCAGTCTGAAGTCTATGCACTAATGCATATTCTCAAATACGATATGTCTATATCAGCTGATGATAATACTTTATACACTGCCCGACAACCGATTAGCACACTCTCTAAGCTTTCAGTTTAAAGGCAAATATCTCCCTACTCTGAAAATGTTTCATGCTCATTCTTTTTTTCTCATATTCTTCATCATTTTCACTCATTTTAAGAATAACTGTAAGCTCTGGAAGTGTACCGTTAGTTTGCTTTGCTTTTTTCTGTGAAGTGCGACAAAAATGCATGCATTTTTGTTGGGACAGCCGATTAGCACATTTTTGTTTTCGTGTCAACTTTTGCGTGTAAGCTGTCTTGTTTGGGTGTTTAAGTTTATTATTTATTTATTGTTTATTGGGATCAATTATCTATAAAAGAAAGTAATAATGGGAAAAGGAAAACCGTTGGATGAGTCTGAAAAAGGCAAAATAAAGGCTTACAGGGAGTGCGGCCACTCGATTCTTCAAATATCGAAAAATATTCAACGCAGCCGTAAAGTTATTACCTCATATTTAAACAATGAGGACACTTATGGAAAAAACATGAAAGGTCGGCCCTCATCAGTGATAACAGCAGCTGATAAGCGAATCATATTAAGGCACGCATCTAATTCTCACGACTCAGCCACCAAAATTAAAGAAAAAACTGGTGTTAAAGCGTGCGTTCGGACTGTGCAAAGAGTTATTTCGAATGCTAAGCATATTAAGCGTCCAAAATTAAAAAAAAACCACCTCTAAACCAACTTCGAAAGATGCAACGGCTCGATTTCTGTCGATCGAATATGACCTGGACCAAGGAGTGGGAGCTTGTAGTCTTTTCGGATGAGAAAAAGTTTAATTTGGAGGGTCCTGATGGCTATGCCTACTACTTTCATGATCTCAGAAAGGAAGAGCATACTTTAGATCGATTGCACAGCCGTGCGGGTGGTGTCATGGTGTGGGGAACTATTACGTACTTTGGCACTATAGAGCTGCCGTTTCTAACCAGCCGTATGAATGCCATTGCGTACAAAGGTGTACTGAATACGGCTTTCCCTGCAATTAAGGATATTTTTAGACCCTTGAAATTGAAGTTCCAGCAGGACAACGCACCTATCCACACAGCCAGGATTGTAAAGACCTGGATTGAGGGTCAAAAAGTAGAATTGCTAACTTGGCCGCCATACTCGCCCGACCTAAACATTATAGAAAATGTTTGGGGATGGCTGGCACGGAAGGTGTACGAGTCCGGCAAGCAATATTCAACTGAAGCAGAACTCATTGAAGGAATAAAAAGGTCCTGGGAGGCTATATCACTCAATTATATAAAAAAATTATATGACTCCTTACCCAAGCGGATGTACGAAGTCATACTTAATCGTGGAGGCTCAACACATAATTAATTTGTTTACAAATAAGATCTAAAATATTGAAATTAATTTTAAAAAATAATTTGAGTGAAGTTTGAACATATTTTCTTTTGTTATTTTAGGTTTTCAAGTGACTGTGCTAATCAAGTGTCGCAAAAATAAAAGTGAATTTTGTATGTTAAGTTTGTTTAAAATAATTGGAAATGTTATTAATAAAGTTAATATCATATCTACTATTTATTTTCGTGTGAAATTTTATATTCTTTTAATGAAAAAAAAACTCATCCTAAAAGCTTTATTCGTTTTCCTGATATTGAGCTCCTAAGACGGGAGCATAGGGTGTGCTAATCGGTTGTCGGGCAGTGTATATTTAATATATGCCCAATACTCCAACCGAAACATCAAAACTATTCAAGCATTATGATTTGTTCAGTTTTCAATCCATTCTTAACAACATACCCTGTCAAAAGCTAAGCTCCCACACTTTCTACAGGGTATTCGCACTTTCGTTTGCAGTCGTTACTAGTTATGATTGTTGGCCAGCGTCCTGCTGATTGATCCCCACTGAATGCGTTGTCCCGGAAAGCAGCTTTACGCAAATATACATATTACTTCCGAGTGACCTCTGACTTTCGGACTTTCTGACTCGTTGCTCGCTCGCTCGCTCGCTCAGTTGGTCAACTTTTCATATCAAACAAACTACGATAATATAAAATAACAGACATTTATCTAAACGCTTAGCCATTTATTAGTGCCCAAAGTTGGCGTTGGAGTTGGAGCGTAGAGATGCCACACAGACTACACAAAACCCCAACAACAACAAAAAAAACGAGAAAAAAGTAAGAAAATTTATAAAGAGAAAATAAAAGTATCGACCCATTAGTGTGCGTGTGAGGGTGTAAAAAACAAACAAAAACGAAACACGAAAGTGCGCGACTAGCATATACCCTATATGTAAAAATGTACATAAATGTAAGGAATACTTTAACCAGTTTGTTGTTCAGTTTCGAACATAATTATTAGTTTTTTAGATTTTTTTTATTATTTTATTAGTTTGTATAGTATACAAATTTGGTGTCTTTCATTACGATTGTATTGTCAATGGATATTTCACAAGACCAGTTAAGATCAATTTCAATGTGCAATTTGTAAAGCTTAAACAACAATTTGGCAATTTCAAATGTCCCGCTCCACATGCGTATAACGTGATTATACCCGATTTTGACCCATTCGTAATGGGCACTGGGTATTATCAAAAAGAAACGAAACGAAACGTATAAAACTAATGAAATCCTTATTAATATGCTTTGGACCTTTGCTGTTTGTTTGGTGCCCTTGTGGCTTCGTCGTTGTCGACCCAACCAAATTGAATATGCAATGAATTGTAAAACGCAAAAGTTTTGCATAAAACAAAAACAGAAAAACAACAACAGCAGAAAATAAACAACATATTCCAGTAAAAGAGAAGCTACTCAACAAATGGTCAAGAACAACCAAAATAAACAAGTGAGAACGTTGCAGTCGGGCGGAGCCGACTGCGTAATACTCTGATACCATTTTAAGAACAGCTGAAAGCAAGTGAACAGAAAATTTTTGGTCGATCTTAAGAGGGGGTGACCAGAAGTCTATCTACCAATTTTGGTGACTCTAGCTCTAAAACTGTGGAAGATATAAGCTTTCGCGATTTTTGGGGGCGGGAAGGGGCGTGGCCCCAAAAATTTGGCCGATCTTTAGAGGGAGTGACAAGAAGTCTATTTTACAAATTTCTTGACTCTAGCTCTAAAACTGTGGAAGATATACATTTTCGCGATTTTTG
Organism: Drosophila flavopinicola; assembly: GCA_035042425.1. Taxonomy (NCBI): domain Eukaryota; kingdom Metazoa; phylum Arthropoda; class Insecta; order Diptera; family Drosophilidae; genus Drosophila; species Drosophila flavopinicola. Next base: position 102,200 of record JAWNLL010000300.1, on the reverse strand, counting down.
GGGGCGGGAGGGGGCGTGGCCCCAAATTTTTTTTACCGATATTTAGAGGTGCTGACCAGAATTCTATCTTCCAAGTTTAATGACTCTAGCTCTGAAACTGTGGAAGATATAAATTTTCGCGATTTTTGGGGGCGGGAGGGGGCGGGGCCCCTACATTTTTTGCTGATCTTTAGGGGGGCTGACAATAAGTCTATCCTCCAATTTTGGTGACTCTAGCTCTAAAACTGTGGAAGATATAAATTTTCGCGATTTTTGGGGGCGGGAGGGGGCGGGGCCCCAAAATTTTTTGCCGATCTTTAGGGGGCTGACAATAAGTCTATCTTCCAATTTTGGTGGCCCTAGCTCTTAAACTGTGCGAGATATAGGCTTCCGTGTTTCGTGGGGGCGGGGTGGCTGGGGGGCGTTCCAGTGGGCGTGGCCGGAAAATCCAGGACGCAATCTTTTGGGCTGGTCAGCCCTAGTCTAAATTCCAAATTTGGGGACTCTAGCTTCAAAATTGCGGGAAATATACACGTGTTATCGAATTGTGCATTCATGTATATCGATTTTCGCGATTACGGGGGCGGGAGTGGGCGTGGTCGAAATTTTGTTTCTGTAATCTGTAGAGGACGTCACCAGTAATATATATTCCAAATATGGTGACTTTAGCTCTAAAACTGCGGGAGATATAAGCATTTCAAATTAATTTTGGAGGGGGGGCTGGTGGGCGTAATAATGGGCGTGGCCGATTAACCTAGGATCCAATTTTTTCGGGAGGTCACCAGCAATATACCTACCAAATTTGATTACTCTAGCTTCAAAATTGTGGGAGTTATTCACGTTTAATCGATTTGTGATTTGAGGTGTATCGACATGTTATCGATTTGCCAGCCTCCCAGTGGGCGTGGCATAAATTTGGAATAAACTTGATCTGAAGCAGATAGCTATAATCATAACGCAAAAGATTTCAAGAGTCTATCTAATATCGTTTCGGAAATACGCGCGTTCATCCAGACAGACAGACGGACGGACGGACAGACGGACAGACGGACAGACGGACAGACGGACAGACGGACAGACGGACGGCCTGACGGACATTCGACAAAACCAATATACTATGAGTACCTTCGGTATCAGAGTATAAAAACCGGAAAAATCTACGCACATTTTTCAGCGCATATTATGTAATTTTTCACATTTTCCAACAGCTTACAACAACGACCCATCGACCCATACCAACTGAGCTGATGAGCTGAGCTGACTTCTTCTACTATATACATATATACATATATACTATATATCTTCCTTTGTTTCGTCTTTTTTTTTTGTATGCTCGCAGTGCTCCTCTGTGTCCACTTGGGTGCTGCGGCTACTTTGGCTTCTGCTCGGAGCAGCATGAAATTTGCCCAATCAGCTGTCTGCACTCATGCGATTGGCTGTCCCGCCCCACATTCTGGCACCGAAATCGAATTCCCGCACATAGGGTAGTCCAACACACCCGGCTCCCAGCTCCCTCCCCATGTGTGTGTGTGTGTGTGTGCGTGTGTGTGTGTGTGCGGGCGTCTCTCTTGGCCTGTTTGTGTGTGGCCAAGTATTGATATCTGATGCGTATTCGATAGATTTCGACGCGCGCATTCATATGGGGGGTGGAAACTTGACTCTGAGCAACCCTTTCGCAACGCATTCCGTTGGCGCTCACATGTCCCCAAGTGTGGCCCCTTCCGTGTGTATGTGTGCCTCAATGCAATGAGGAGGGGAGTCTATATAGGCGATGGTCAGTTCTAAGCATAAAACTCTGACCATTTACTCATAGGTAGTTGGATGAGCTAAAGAGAACCTGCATCAGAAAACCAAAACCATTCCATTTTAATGTACGATACTTTATTTAAAATCGTAAAAGTTGATTAGTCTAGGAATAGTTAGTGGTATAAGTGTAAATGCAAAAAAAAAAACAGACACTCCTGCTAAGCATCTTTTTGCTGATATTACAACTATTATATAATAGTTACAAGTAGCACAGCAATGATTTCGTGAATATTATTAAACTGGTGTCTGCAGGAGATAATATACTTTATGATACGGAAAATAAATAAATTCAAAATATTTAAAAATAAACTCTTTGAGATAATTGATTAAGAAGTTCTTAGACACCTAAGTGATAATAGTAAAATTAAAAAATGAATATGACCGAAGAAATAAGTCTTAAATAGAAAATATATAATTAAAATACTTAGAGCGTCCAATTGCTTTTGTAAAAAAGAAAGTAAGATGTCCTTCTAAGGAAACAGCTTACAACAAAATTGGATGACTCCTTCACGGAAAACAAGGCAGAGAAGAGCCTTAAGGACAAGAGTCTGGGCTCCCACAACGTCATCGTCAATTATAGCTGGAAATTCTTTCAACTAACAATAAAACAAGTGGGGAAGGATTATCTTCGGCGTGCCGAAGATTTTATACTCTTTTCGAACCTTTAGGCAATTTTCACTTTGCTAACTGCACCACTGAAATTTCATATGCTGTAAACAATCGTTTTGTCGCGTAACATTTTTTTTTTTTGCTCTAAGAATATTTAGTTCATTTCCAGTTGTATGGCAGCTATAAGATATAGTGATCCGATCCGGCTGGCTCCGACCAATGTGATGTCTCTTTGAATAATAAGTGCAAAGTTGTATCTGTTGTATCTGTGCAAAGTTGTATCGCGATTGATTCAAAAACATGGGATATATGGCCAAAACCGACTTCGAGTTGTATGGCAGCTATAAGATATAGTGGTCTGATCGGGCTGGTTCCGACCAATGTGCTGTCCCTTTAAATAATAAGTGTCTGTGCAAAGTTATATCGCGATAGCTCAAAAACTGAGGGACTAGTTTGCATACATACAGGCAGACAGACAGACAGACATGGCTAGATCAATTTGTATTGTCATTCTAAGCATACTGGCAGTAGTTTTTGGGGGTCTCCGACGCTTCCTTCTATGAGTTACAAACTCAGCTCAAACTGAATATACTATTTTTTTTCGAAAAGAGTATAAATACTTCTCTCATCTTTGTCTTCGAACAGATTTCGCATATGTTAAATAGCATGGTGTGAGTAATCTAAGACGTCTAATAATAATACATATTTGCCGAATACCGTCGAGGATACTGCTGAAGTGTAAATGGACTTTGCTGAGAGCGCTGCCAATAAAAATACTTATACTTCATTAATAAACAATTATGTGCTGTGTTGTTGCTCGCTAAGCGCAACGAATTAATGCCCGCTGTCGGCTTCAATAATTTTAATGTGCTCCACGACCGATTCCTAACCAACAACGACCCGCCCCCGCCCCCGCCCCCACTTCCCATATAGCACGTCCCCGCCCACTTTTTTGCACCATGCCATTAATGCCCATTAAAATGCCAAAGTGTGCGCCATACAAAGAAGCGCCACAATGTAACGGCCATAAATAACGGGAACGCTGGCAAAGGAGAAAGAAAAATTAAGAAAAAGAAAAACAAAAAACAACAAAATTATTAACGCTTCAAATTCGTGTGTGTGTATGTGTGTGTAAATATTTGTGATTCGCTGCTCTAAACAGCGCGACAACAAAAACTATAAGCGAAGCTGGCTGATAATACGTTACACTAACTAACAAAATTGCCGAACCGTTGAAGATCGAATTCATAAGATCGATTTCTTAGTCATCAATGATATAGGCCAAATTGGAATTTTTAATTATACCCTGAACCCATTAAAAATGGGTAAAAAGGGTATTATGGTTTTGTGCAAAGTATGTAACAGGCATAAGGAAGCATTTCCGACCATATAAAGTATATGTATTCTTGATCAGTATCAACAGTCGAGTCGATTTAGCCATGTCCGTCTGTCTGTCTGTCCGTCCGTCTGTCCGTCCGTCCAAGTTTATTTCATTTTATCGATAACTCATACCGTTTAAAAGTTATCGATAAGTTTAGATTTCACACTAGCGTTTTTGGGACCTAACTTCAAAGTTATAAGAGCTAGAGGCCCCAAATTTGGCATGTATAATCTCGAATAGCATACACATGTAACAAATATTTCACTTTTTAGATACCACCCCCAAACCCCCCAAAAGTTGAAGGTACGACCTTGCAATTTGGTTTGGTCACACATATTATCGACAATTGCTTGCCCCAAAAATTTCAATAAGATCGGACAATAAACACAGATGTTATTTAAGATTCAACTTTCCATTGTGTGGGGCTCAGCGAAAAAGCAAGCTTACTGCTTAGACCGCTTGCACTGCTTGTATTGCTTGTACTGCAGCATGTGTGTGTTTAGATTAGTACGAATGATTACTGGTTTTTTTTTGACTTTGTACGCACAGCTTACTTAGATTTGTAGACTAGTGTTATCAGACCGAGCAATAAATGTGCCGTTCTTGTAAGTGCATGTGCTTGTGGGTGTAGCTCGCCAAAAGGGTTTTAATGCGTGTGTGGGCTGCTGGAGGTCCTGGCACATAAAATTTATGTGCCGCAGAAAGGACACAAGAGCCGAAAATCAACCGACAGCTGAGCAACTGAGTATCAATGCAATGAAGTTTAAACCTCCAGCTGCCTCCCTCTCTCTTTCACTCTCTTTCACTTGCTATCCATTAAGCCGCATTCTCTCTTCCTTCGACTTTCGCAAAGTTAGCAGCGTTGCGGCTAGAGATGTGCGTGGCTCGTGCTTTTTTCACGACATACATATATCGCTTTGAGGGCACATAAGAAATAAAAGCATAATATCGTACTTAGTGTCAAATCTGAAGCAGAAACTAATTCGACCAATTTGGATGTGGGCCAATCTTGAATTGTAGAAACTTGAAATGCTTAAATAAATTTACACTTGTGGGGCAAGCTTAGCCAACAAAAATACTACCTTAAGTCTTCAAGGCCAAGACTTACTTAATTTTGGTATAATTATCTTTATGATTAAGAATTATGACATTTAAATAAAGACAATATGGAAAATTTCACAATAAATACTTAATTCTTCATAGAATATTTCAACTTGTTTGATTTTGAGATTGTCTTTGCATTTATTTAAATTGAAGCTATTTCAATATACTCAGTGTACACAAATTGGATACGTACAGCAAGTTTGTTAGCCGTAATACCATCTCTATTAATAACATTCATGGCTGCTGCGGCTCAAAATAATTTTATAGCATATTTTTCGGCTGTTTTTATATTTATTACATTGGGGAGTTTTCATTGTTACGCATCGGTCGTTTCGCCCAGCGCCAAGAAACTAGGCGACAAAATTTGTCTTTCAAGACAGGACACCACGCAACCATCTTGCAACACCACACACACACACACACACACACACACCCCCAATAACACACACACACACCCAGGCACACACACATACATATAGACAGCATCGAGTTGTTGTTTGGCTGGGTGTTTGTTTTAGCTTAAATTAACAAATGTGCTTTTGTGTGATAATTATAATTTTACATTACCTTTTGTTAATTGTTCAACGGCATACTGTGCCTGGATTTGTCAGTGTGTGCGGGTGTGTGCGGGTGTGTGTGTGTGTGTTTGTGGGGCATATGCCTTGAGTACTGTGACTGGGCCCAGGTAAGGTGTTAAAAAGACGTAAATAAGATGATGCTGTTTCGCCAGTGTTGTTTGTGTGACGGTTGTCGTTATTAGTTTACCCACCTCAATGTCCCCAGCAAGCCCACCTAGCTACCCCCACCACGTCCTGAATTCATTCACTCAACCCCAGCGGAGGGCTTCTGGATGTGTGTATACATGTGTGTGTGTGTGTGTGTGTGACATATTGGCAATTTGATCATGTTACGTGTGTGTCTCTCAGTGTGTGTGTGTGTGTGTGTGTGTGTGTGTGTGTTATGCATTAATGGCACAAAATTTTTAATGATGTGCTACGTGTTAAGTCATCTCCAGAGTGTAGCAAAAAGCCAAGCCTAATAACAACGAGAACCACAACAGCAACAGCAACAACAACAACAACAACAACAACAACAACGACTGCAACTCGCACATTGTCGAAGTAATAATCGTAAGCAACAAAATTGGTAATTTTTGGAATATGCTTTTCACCTTTCGCTGCTGCCTCTGCTCATTTCGGTTGCCCCTTGCCCCTTGCCCCTTGCCCCTTGCCATCCCCATCTATAAATTATATGTATATACTATGTATGTATAAAATTGTAATAAGTAAAATTATGCTTCTGCTGCGGGTTAACTAACATCAAGAGTAACGAGTAACGAGTAACAACTAACGAGTATTTCATAAGGACGCGCTAAAAGCCGTTGAGTGTTGTTTGCCAGTTGGCTAATCATAAAATAGTGTTGCTCTGTGCTGCTGGAGTAGGCTTTCTGCTTAATTAGCACATTTTATTTGGATGTCGCTGTTGAATACTATTTAGTAGCCCATAATACGCATGGGTACTTATCCAAATCCATTTGTATATACATATGTATATGTATGTACATACTCGGGCCAAATATGCATTCTTATATGTAGTTAGGATCGCATTTCGTGGAGATGTGATGATGGGGGCAAGAGCGAAGCGAAATGTTTGAATTATTTGCAAGTTTTGTACAAATTAACTTTATGACCGCTGGCTAAATACAGTCAAACATAGCCCAGGTACAATGTGTATACAATACACAAAGCATAACAAGGCAAACACAAAATGCAGAGGAAAAAGAATCCTGCGCCGACTGTCACTGAATGAGTCAGTGAAATGCAGGTATGAGCGTACACATGTACATACATATACATATAGTAGATATGTATGTATGTATGTGTGTTGTAAAAATTGTAAACATTGTTTCCGCTTCATTGTTAGGGAACTGGCGCTGGCCCACAAGCAACTGTCACCGGGCGGCAATGGGTGCAATGGGGCCCACAATGAGAGGAGCACACGATGGCGCCGAGATTCAAACAGTCGCTCAGTCGCACAGTCAGTCAGTCGCTCAGTTAGTCAGTTAGTCAGCCAGTCCAACCAATCAGCCACCCAATCAGACTAACAAGCTACAGGCTGGCCCCGGTCCAGGTAATGCTTACATTTTAGAGCAGGTGTCCTCTCGTTACAGCTGCAGGACGCGACGACGCGACGAGAGTTTCCAACATTTTGTTTTCTTACTGTCGACTCCGTTTGTTTACATGGACAGAGCGAGGCGAACGGCAACAGCAACGGTAAAGGCAACGGCAACGGCAACGGCAACGGTAACGGTAACGGTAAAGGCAACGGTAAAAGCACTCGTACTTGAAAGCCAACGAGTGCAACAACAGCAACAACAAGAAGAAGAAGAGGCAGAAGAAGAGGCAGAAGAAGAAGAAGAAGCGCAAGCGAGCGAGCGGCACGAATTGAGGTTGGATGTGATATGGGCGACGACGCTCGTCGAATCCCGTTGCCAAACTGCAGTAAAAACTCAATGATTTAACAATGAATGCAGCAGCAGCAGCAACAGCAGCAGCAGCAACAGCAGCATCAACAGCAGCAGCAGCAGAGTCGCGTCGGCTTCTGGGCAGGTTCGCGACACGGTCGCTCTATGGTCCGGCCCGGCTATACAAATAGATGTATCCAGTGTGCACAGTATGTGCTGGTAAAAAGTGAAACAGAATGAAAGCAAAACATTGACAGACAACGGACTCCGGCTCCGGCTCCTGCCCCGGCTCTGGCGAAGGACGACCCAGTGCTCCGCAGAAATATGAATGCTTCACTGGCTCAAAATGAATTAATAATCAGTAATTCTTGAACAAAAAGATGCATGCAAAAAAAGAAAAAAAAAAAATGCAAAAAAAAAATGGCAACAGCAAATCCAGAAAAAATACGATGGAAATCAAAACAAAGAGGCAAGAAAAAATAGATATTTGCTTATTCGGCTTGACGACTGCCAAATACCCTAGCTACTAAGGCAGCTGTATGATGTCTTAACTGAAGCTAAGTTTATAATTCGAAGTTATAAATTGCCTTTTGCTGGAAACTTAAAGTTTTCTCGCTATCATTCACACAACTTTAGCATACCCTTTTCTTTATATATTTTCGGTAGTTATAGGGTATTAAAAGACAACGCGTGCTATGTACTAGATGCGAGGTAAAAAAAAGGTTCGCCTTTGGGGTCTGCTGCTGCGCTGCAGTGACAAGTGCAGTTGACTCGAATTGGTGGTTGGGTGGTTGGGTGGTTGGGTTGAATGGCTGTCCGTCCGCCTGTCTGTCTGTCTGTCTGTCCGTCTGTCCGTCTGTCTGTCTGTCTGACGGAATGTTGTCTCGGTGGTTGACTCCGGCTGTGACTGATTGGCGCAGCTGAGCACCTGACTGACTCTTGGGCTGACTGAAAAGGCCATGGATTTTAATTACAAGAAATTGTTTGCTTTATTTACTCTTCTTTTTTTGCCTTCATACATAATACGCACATACAAAGGCAACTAAAACAAAAGCCTTGCTTATAATATTGTATATATGTACATACATACAATATTTATACTAAGAAGAAGCTGGGTTCAGCGCAGAAATAATAATTCATTGATTTTTTTTCTGAATCAAGTTGAAAAGAACCTGTTAAAATGCCTCTTTTTTTTTAAATGTTCAATTGCTTTAAAAATGCACACATTTGCGCTAAAAAAACTGGCACAAGAAAACGGTTAATGTGTGCATTAAGTTGGCTGCGCCTGTTTGGCCTGTTAAGTTGGGTGCAGCTAATCATTCCATATCATTATCAAGTGATTCGCAAGCTTCAAAGTTAAACTGTTAAATTACTTGGTCTACAAACTGACTAGTGTGGACCCTTCAAGAAAAGAATTTGATGTCAGCCTGTTGCGCTGCCTGTCGGAAAGGGGATGGCGTGCTGAATATAACCATAAAACAAATTGTGTTTTATTAGCAAACAATAAAGAAGAAATAAATAAATAGAACGGCATGCGACGCAACAGCAGCAGCAATGAAAAAAGGCAAAATAAAGCAACTATTGTCACATGATTTTGTCCGCTGTGGATTCAGTGGAGCTGCGCCTGGGCTAGGAGAGGATTACGGGTGGGCGATGTGGTACTCGGTCGGATCGGTCACAATGAAAAGGGTTCGACATGGTTGCGACAGGGATGCGACACAATGGCCACGGCCACAATGCCGCATAAAAAGGTGTCTCGCAATATAAAAATGGCAAAATTTATTGGACAGCTGCACGCCACCCATTTAATTTATATTTATAGAAAATAAACACTGGAGTGATTTGCCCCGAAATGCTCAAGGATCTGAAATGAAATGAGAATAATAATGCTTGTAATATAGCCAAGCCGCTGAAACTACGAATTTCGTATACACTTACTAAAAGAAATGATGCTTAATGTGATATTCCTGAACAGTTTCAGTAATATTTGTACATTAATGCTGAACCAAACTGGAATGCAGATCAGTTTCCTCTGTCTATCTTAATATATATCTTAATATCGTTCTATAAGACTTCCATGCGATGAAGTTAGGAATCACATCAAATTGAATTGAGGAAAATATTTGTACTCTACGAATTCGATCAGCAATCTTCTAAGATGGCATTACACCATGGCTAACCCATCTGGCTAGTTGGCATCATTCCTTTTTGGGTGAGGGCATTTGGGCAAGACATACCCTACCATAGATTGCAATTGAATTCTTTGGGCATTTGTGGGGCGTTTTCTTATTGGGTGGTGCGCTAATAAATTAGCTCGCCGCCAGCGCCACTGAAACCACTGAAACAAACTTGCCTTCCATAACAAAAGCGCAACAAATTAAATGTCAACTTTCAGGGGCTCTTCAGAGTGTGGATTGCGGGGGCGTTTTGGTCACACAAAAAGCTTTCGCACTTGGCCACAAGCAGACCCCATTTGGTCATATTAAAAAACAATTTTCTGCACACACGGACAGCAAATAATCGTAAGACTTGCGACACGCGCCGCAAAGGACGACTAAAAAACGAGCGAAGGGAAGGGAAAGCAAACAAAAAATGGGCAAAAAGGCAAGAAAATTGGCTACAAAAGATGCTAATGATTTATTTAATCGATTTGACCATGAACATATGTAACGCCATTCAACGTGTGAAAAATGACAATCCAGCTAGGACATGGACAAGGACAAGGACATGCACAAGGACAGAGTTCATCGGTTTCAGCTTCAGTTTCAGTGTTTGTTTATTATACTCTTTTCGAAGAATATAGTATATTCAGTTTGTGCTGAAGCTTGTAATGAGAAACCCAAAAGTTACTGCGAGTATACTTAGAAAAACAAAACAAATTGATCTAGCCATGTCCGTCTGTCTGTCTGTCTGTCTGTGTGTACTATGTATGCAAACTAGTTCTTCAGTTTTTGAGCTATCGCTATAAAACTTTGCACAGACACTAATTATTCAACGGGACATCACATTGGTCGTAGCCGGCCGGATCGGACCACTATATCTTATAGCTGCCATACAACTGGAAGTCGGTTTTGGACACATTTCCCATGTTTTTGAATCCATCGCTATACAACTTTGCACTGATACTTATAATTCAAAAAGACATCACATTGATCGGAGCCGGCCGGATCGGACCACTATATCTTATAGCTGCCATACAACTGGAAAACGGTTTTGGCCATAAATCCCATGTTTTCAAAGCTATCGCAATGAAAGTTTGCAAACTGGAAATAAATTTAATATTTCAATTCAAATTGATATAATATGATATCAGTTGAAATAATATGATAGCAGTTGGCAGAGTGAAAATTGCCTATAGGTTCGGAAAGAGTATAAAATCTTCGGCACGCCGAAGATAATCGTTCCCCACTTGTTTTTCTTTATTTTCGTGAAGTGCTTGTTGATATTTTTAATAGTTTCGGTTACGCAACGATGACAAGGGTTTGACCGGAGCTAAAGGGTCAATATACGGACATGGGACGATGTATATGACCCGAACACGCATTCCATCCGCCCCCATTCCACTCGTCCTGACGTGGTCAAGCGTAAGTCGTTTGGCTTTGCCGTGTAAATTATGTTAAACGTTTGTCAATTTGTGTGTGATTTGTCTTGTCGCCTGCCCAGGACAAGGTGCGAAAGGGTTGACTGGCATGCCCTGGTCACGCGCTATTAGCTGCGACCCCAACCCCAACCCCAACCCCAATTGGGGGTCGTCCTTGGGTCCTTGCTGCCTTGCGTTTGTGCACTGGCCCTCCATTTGTCATCGGCATTATCCATCTCAAGTATCATTCGATAATCAGGCGCTGTATTTACATTTCAGAGCCACACGCACACTTGGCAAACACACGAGCCTAGACCAAATGTCCCTTTGCTATTGATGAGGCCACAAATATACATATGAAGATGGGCTTGGAATTGGCTTTTGACCAAAGGAAGCGTGGGATGTTTTGAAAATATAACAATGCTTGGAAGCTGGCTGCAAGCTGTATATCAATGAGTTGCAGTTCGTCTAGTAAATCTTCAAAAATCAGTAAAACACGTAACTTTATGAAAATGAATATTGACCGAAAATTAGATTTCCTGATTTGAATATAGGAACGAAAAAGAGACCAAACCTGCTCCTCCACAGAACTCCTTGACTGTGGAACGTCTGTATTTATTGTCCGATGCAGGTATCTCTTAAAACTTCCGACTTTCGGTCAAAAAACAGTGGACTGAAATCGATATTTATCGATATCTTTTGAACGGGATGAGTTATCGATAAATTGAAACTAAGTTGATCTCTAGCTCTTGTATTCTCTGATATCCCTGTTTATACAGACAGACAGACAGATCGACTCGTCTGCTGATACCGATCAGAATGCTTTATATGGTTGGATTTGCTTACTTATGCCTGTTACCTCTTCTTCACAACTTCGTTATATCCTTTACCCATTTTAAATGAGTTCAGACTGTACAGAATGAAACTATCTATTCGTACAGCTGAAACGTTATAGAACTTAGAAACAGACTAGACATTTAGCAAATAATCTATGTGCATAAATGCCGTGCAATTGACGACATTCGGCGGACACCATTTGCTGCAGGAGCAGCCAGCCAGCAAGGAAGCGTGGTGCTCTTCTGACCGTCGGTGGCAAAGTTGAAAGAAATGACTAGGGACATGGGTTGGGTGTGCCAGAAAGGCGGCTAATAAATCGACTTCAATATATCAAAGACTTAAATTTCAATTTTTTTCAAATTTCCTGCCATTTAAATGCACTCCTTCGGCCAAGTGCCCAGCTACCCCCATCCTCATCCCACTGGGCCGCTCTTTCCCAATCCCATTCCTCTTCCCATTCCCCTTCCCATTGCCCAGCAGCGACTTGGGCAAGGCTCATTGTTATGGCAGTGTTGGTAAATGATGCGCAGCGCTTTGGTGTGTGTGTGTGTGTGTTTGTGGGTGGGTGGGCGTGGCATTGCTGCAGAAATTGTGCCAGGAATTGAAATTTTTTCAACAACAGACCAACGAGATGGCAAAGACGACGCAATTCTTTAGCATTTTATTTCAATTTTTTTCTTTTTTCTATCTTATTTTGCATTTTATAGAGGCGAGGAGTGGGAACAGGAGCAGGAGACAACGCCAGTGTACAGCACATTTACTGCCTCATCTATTTAATGCCATAAATAATTGCATCTAATTAAATATGCTCAAATGAAAATGTCCGCTTTTTTTCATTTATTTCAATTTTCTATTTTTTTTTCATTTTTTGCCTTTGCCGCTGCCGCTGCCGGTACGTGCTCTGCCGACGCTGGCTGCAGTTGACGCGTGATGGAGCGAATGTCATTCGAAATGAAATTCAAGTTCCAATTTGGACCAGCGAATGAACGAACGAACGAGCGTACGAAAGAAGGACAGGCGAGCGAAGGCGAGCGCAGAAGAAATTAAGTAGCAGCGCGCGGGCGAAAAAAAGACAGAATTTAATAGTTTTCAATTAGGAATCGTTTGCAGCCTTTTCTTTTGCGCTTGTCGCCCCCTCTCTCGCGCTCTCTCTCTCTCTCTTTCTTTTATGGCACACACTTGACGCCACAGCAGCAACAGAAGCAGAGGCTGAAGGAGAAGCAGCAATAGCGGTGGCAATAGCACCGCCACCGCCACCGCCACTGCCGCTGTCGACGCCGACGCCGACGCAACTGTCACTGCCGACGTCGCTTACTGGCTTTCTCTGCTCTGCTCTGCTCTGCAAGTGTCAAGCAAATGAAGTCACGACTCGACTCGTCGGCTCTCAGATCCAGTTATTTGCTCCGTTATTTGTTGTTGTTTCTTTTGCTGCCGATGCCTGCGTGTTTTTAATTCAACGTAAATTTTATTTTATTTTAATTTCGCTGCAATTCTTTTAATACACACACCCACACACATACAGTTTCACACTCTGCTCGCTCTGTCAGCCCACACCGCCATTTTGTTTGAACCCCAGTAGGAACATCGAGCACTTACAGTGGCGTCGCGTCGGCAGCGACTCGAATGGCTTTTATTGAAATGACACGCTGCTTACGTGACTCTTATTTAGCCGATGGTTACTTTTGGTATACCCTGTACCCATATAAAATGGGTAAAAAGGGTATTATGGAGTTGTGCAAAAGTATGTAACAGGCATAAGGACGCATCTCCGACCATACAAAGTATACATACATATGTATATATTCTTGATCAGTATCAACAGCCGAGTCGATCTAGCCATGTCCGTCTGTCTGTCCCTCTGTCCGTCTGTCTGAACACGCAGATATAAGAGACTATAAGAATATAAGTTCTCGTAGTCCCGGGACAGTGCAAGTTGATTTCATTTTATCGATAACATGTCCCGTTCAAAAGCTATCGATCAATTTCGACTTCAGACCAGTGTTTTTTGGTCATAACTTGAAAGCTATAAGAGCTAGATGCCTTAGATTTGGCATGTATAGTCTCGAATATCATACACATATTAGAAACATTTCACTTTTTGGATACCACCCCCAATCCCCCCAAAAGTGAACGCATTTTTGAAGTTATGACCTTGCAATTTGGTTTGGTCACACATTTTATAGCCAATGTTATGTCCTAAAAATTTCAGAAAGATCAGACAATAAAACAGAAGTTATTTGAGATTTTACTTTCCATTACATGTATGTATACACACTGATAGATTAGTATGAATGTAAGGACTGGGTTCAGGGTATCTCCTAGTCGTGCACTCCCGACTAGAGCACTCTTACTTGTTTTTGTTTTTTTCTTGTGGTATTTGAAGTACTTGCTTGTAATTATTGCTGACATTGCTTTAATTAAACAAAAGCACAAGCGAACGCTTAATATGTTAATACTCTAGCTGGCAATACCCAAGTGTTTTTCCGTAAATTAAGTGAATTTGTCATTGTTTATGAATTGGATAGTACGGTTTGCATTTAATGACGTAAAATCTAAAATTAGTTATACATATGTACATATATTCTAGAATTTACCATAGTTTGAAAAACTTTTCGATTTCAGCAAGGCAATTCCGGAATCACGTTACGGTTTTTGGACTACAGTAAGCATAGTTTTCTGCGTCTGGGCGTAAATTGAAGAAACCACAATGCGAAATACGATGGCAGGCACAGGAAATAGAATAGAATAGAATAAATAAATAAGCATTGGACTGTTACAAATTCTTGAGCAAAACTTTGGAACAACCCACACGTTAAGCGTTATTCCTGCTTGTGTATGGATATTTATGGAGAGCCCAATCCTTGGTAGTGTGGCAGCACAATCAATGCAAAGGCGCAAACAAGTCAAGACGGTTACTTAAATAACTTTGCAGCAAGAAAACAAGCCAGTGGGTGGACTGTGGACTGTGGATTGTGGATTGTGGAACGGGGATGGGTCAGTTAAATGAACGACAGGCGGCAATATATATGTATATGCATATAGAACTGTGCCGGCGTACGCCTGCCGGGGGTTCCCGCCGGAAGTTATTGAGTACGGCAAAGGCGCGACCGAAAACAACAACAACAACAACAACAATAACAACAGCAGCGAAAATGAGGCAGCTTTTGGCATTGCCATCTACACCTGCCTTCGCCTTCGTCTTCGCCTTCGCCTCCGTTTTTGCCTTCGCCAATGGCTGGCGTGCAAAATTTTGGTTCGATGAATTTATTACTTTTGATGTTCAAACACGAAAACTGCTGCAGGCCATAAAACAAGCTGAGAACGCCAGAAACTTCAGGACAAGCAGCCCCCAGTTCCAGTTCCAGCTCCAGCCAGGCCAGGCCAGGCCAAGTCCAAGGAGTACCCAAACACCAAAATAGAAGGCGGCTGAACCGAGTTTGGAACAGCAAATGCTATTAAAAGTTTACATGTCTCAATAGAGTGTTAAGAGATTAGTTGCCATCAAATATTTGGAATTTGGGGAATTCCATTGCAGCCAAATGGCAGTCGGCCTTGTTGAAAAGTTAAGAGCCAGTTATTGGGACTGGCTGGGCTGAATTTCAGATTTTCGGCTATAATTTAAAATGGCAAGGTGCTCAAAAACGAAATGGTTTGAGGTTCAGAACAAAAAAAAAACAAAAAACAAGTGGGAAAGGATTATCTTCGGCGTGCCGAAGATTCTATACTCTTTTCGAACCTTTAGGCAATTTTCACTCTGCCAACTGCACCACTGAAATTAATTTATTTTTTTGCTCTAAGAATTGGTATTGTATGAATTTAAATATTTCTTTTAAATTATTCAAGCTATTTGATATATATTTAAAAAAAAGAATTGGAAAAAAAATAAAAAGCAAAAAGTCGCGGCTGGGATTTGAACCGTGTTCTCCCCGTTTGTCAGCCCAGCACTCTAATACTTACGCCACCAAGCAGTTTTGAAAGTCGCTGACAAAGTCGATTATACTGATTTTTTCTTTCGCGTTGTATAGTTTTTCTTCTAAGGCATTGGTAGCATATTAATTTGATTACAGTTATTTTATATTTGAAAGGAAGAATAAGAAAAAGTGAAAATAAATGACCGCTGAGTTTCGTACCCAGGACCTTTCGTTTGTTAGCGCCACTTTACCCCTTACGCCACAAGCCGTTTTGATGATCGATGACAAAATCCCTTGAAGTGCAGACTGTCAAAAGCTTACTTGCGCTTGACTTTGTTTGCTCATATGCACCTGTTTTTTCAAAATATTTAGTGGCGCATATCTTCGCTATTTATGATTCAATCGTGTTTGCAATTTAGCCCATTGATGTATTATAAGCATGTTCAAGTGTACAAGGAAATTTAAGGCAATTGCTTTGAAAACATCAGCTGTTCCCTTGAATAATAGGTGTCTGTGCAAAGTTGCATCGCGATAGCTCAAAAACTGAGGGACTAGTCTGCATACATACAGACAGACAGACAGACAGACAGACGGACATGGCTAGATGAATTTGCTTTGTTTTTCTAAGCATACTGGCAGTAACTTTTGGGGGTCTCCGACGCTTTTTTGCGTTACACACTTCAGCACAGACTTAATATACTATTTTCGTCGAAAAGAGTATAACAAATATGTACATATCTCTGCTAAAACATATTGCATATTAGCCACGACCTCAAATTAGCTTTAATTAAATAAAAGATAGGTCAGCTAAATACTATATATATACTAAATACTAAAGATACTAAGCTGGAGATAATGGTTAAGCATTGCAGAACAACATCTAGATATGTACATATATAAATGTAATAAATTGATGATAATGATTATATTACATTGCAGTTAACATGTATTCACAATGTATTTACATACACAAACGCAATCTGTTAACCAGCTGCAATTACTTACAATTCACAATGATATTGCATGCCAGATACGAAGCTTGGATCAGCGATCAGCGATGTACACATGTGTATATAAAGAGTGGGATCGCTGGGAGGCATTCGTCACTTCACTTGTAACACCATGACTAGTCTTTCCGGTCTATTGGTCGTTGTGGGGCTGATGCTCTTGGTGTACGTTGCCAGTGCCGAGGATAAGAGCTACAGCGTCGAACTGAACTCGTTCGATAGGAATTCGGATTTCGAGAACGATGACAAATGGGTGGATTGGGGCACGCTGCGTATGAAGAAGGTGGGCCGCAATCAGTACACCTTGGACGGCGACTTTGAGTTCAAGAGGAATATGGGCAATGAGCAGAAGGTGAGCCACATTGAATCCATGAACTCGACCATGCACTCACAGTCGATATACTTGCGTGCAGATATCATTGCAAGTGTTCACCTATGATGAAGGCGCCAAGCAGAAGGGTCCTTTGGTCATGAATGTGAATAAGCCGTTCTGTCAGTTCGTCAACGAGGATGAGGACACGTATCCGCATCTGCAGAAGGCCTCCAATATGCCCGGACAGGGCGATTGTCCGTTTCCCAAGGGCCAGTACACGGTTGACAACTACGAGCTGGAGACAACCTTCCTGCCCGATGATGCGCCCAAGGGCGATTATCTCCTGGAGCTCAATATACTGGACAACGATATTCCCGTTACCGGTGTTTTCGCTTCTGTCACGCTGACCTAAACCCTTTTGTTTTTCGATTCTATTCTATTCTATTCTTTTTTTTTTTTTTTTCATATAATTATTAATATTTTTCGCTTTTGGGTGGATCCATTTGGCACTGCAAGCGTTTTACATATATATATAAGAGCGTATGAAAAAAATATCAAACTGTAGCTTAAGCTTCTTTCCCTGTTCATTTATCAAATATATAATATGCTGTAGCTTTCAAAGACCAAGAATCGAATGCTTAGTACCTATTCACACTGACAATTCTAAGGCATAACAACATTCTATTGCTGCCAGGACAACAGTTTTGCCTTATGAGTAGATGCTACAGAATCCTCTACAATAACTAGGTACAGGGTATCTCCCAGGCATGCAGTCTCACTTGTTTGGCATATTCGAGTGGCTATTGAGTGTACAAATCAAAGTGCTGGGGCGAGTGGCAGGCAGCATATCCAGATGAGATGGGCAAGAGGGGCGCTGGGGGCACAATTACAGCTTAGTCAAGTACACGCATGCTTGAAATGCCAAATACAACACCAAAAAATTGGCGAGTGCCTTTGCTGAATTCAGTTTCCGCATCAACACCTCGTCTAATTGAAATTTGCAATTGCAATTGCAATTGCAAATCCTATTTCATGCTGTGCCATTTGTCATTGGCAAGCAGAGTGTGGCAACGCCCAGCATATGGCAAGGCTCTTCAAAATACGCGCATAATGATAGCTAAGCCCATCCCCCATACCCCATACCCCATACACCATACCCCTTCAGTGGGGGTGTGGGGTAGGGTGTGTGCATGGTTGGGGGTTGCTTATGGCCTGTGTTTTTGCTAAAAATGATTATCTGTGCATTACAATCCATTGATTCCACTTAAGCACCGTTACAATTGCACACACGGCTCACACACACACACACACAGAGAGAGAGAGAGGGAGAGAGAGAGAGAGACAGCCACATACGACACTTAATTAACAAATATGCATTACAAACACCCGCAACGAGCAGCAATTGGTTGGTCATGTCATCAGTTTGCCCCCAGCCCAGCCAAAGAGCCCTTAACCCCCCCAAACACACACACACACACAAACACACACACACACGCACACATATTGCAGCACAGTCGCATTGCCTATGTATGCATGTGGATGGCTTTTTATTTGCCTCGTCAGCGTCAACCACCCGCAGTGGCAGCAACAACAGCAGCAGCAACAGCAACAACAACAGCAACAGCAGCAACCGTTGCCGTCGTCATCAGCAATTGGGAAGTTGTGTTGCATGTGTTTAATTGAAAAATCATATGCAGCGCGCATAATTATGTTTATTGCAATAATCTGATGCAAATTTTCCAAACTCAAACTGAATGCTTTAGACGACGCAACGCCCCAAAGCTTGCAACGTGGCAGCCCCGACACCTAACCTCATACCACCCCCAACCCCCAGCCCCCAGCCCCCAACCCCCTGCGACGCACTTTTGTGCTATCTGTTGCTGTTGTTGTTGTTGGCTGCTGGCGCTGGCTGTTGGCTGCTGGTGCACATTAAATTGCACTTCAAATTGCGCATTTCAACGCCTACTGATTATGACAGATAATTATGTTATCGAGTGTTGCCACACGCGAACATTGCCCCCTTGTCAGACCGCAGCAGCAGGCAGGATGCATACCCCCGCTGCCAGCATAGGTGCATCCAGCATATTAATAGCTACATACATCGCATACATACATACATACATACATAAGTAGTTAGCCCTCATATTTGTTTGTATACATACTATGTACATGTACATATGGAATTAGAATTATGTATCGCTACTATTGAGTTATCGTACATAGAAACAGGTATTTCGTTTAAAAATATACATACATATGTAGGTGATACCCTGAACTCTGTCCTTACATTCATTCATACTAACCTATCAGTATACATCATGCTGCAAGCAGTACAAGCAGTGCAAGTGGCTTAAGCAGTTAAAATGTTGGAAAGTAAAATCTTAAACAACTTCTATGTTTATTGTCCGTTCTTTGTGACATTTTTTGTTAGCTAAAAAGTGAGCTCCTATAACTTTTAAGTTGCGGCCCAAAAACGCTGGTCTGAATTCGAAATTTATCGAGCACTTTTAAACGGGACAAGCTATCGATAAAAATCCACAAACTTGATCTGACCAGGCATAACGAGAACAAATATTCCAAATATTAAGTCTCTAGTCTTTTATAGTCTTATAGACATAGCCAAATCGACTCGGCTGTTGATACTGACCAGGAATATATATATATATACTTTATATGGTCGGAGGTGCTTTCTTATGCCTGTTACATACTTTTTCACAATTCCATTATGCCCTTTACCCAATTTTAATGGGTTCAGGATATCATATGGCATAGTTAGACCATATGAGTGCTTGTCAAGCACCTAAAACGACCATCAATTTGTCTAAACTGATCCGATTTTCGTTCTCGAAAATACGTAATATATCTTAGAGCTGCTTTATATTAAACAACATCTGCTAGATCTGATTTTGATACAATTTTCGGTACTCGATAAATGTCATACCAAAATTTGTTGTTCAAACAACAACTTAAATTGTGATTGATTATATTCTTAACAAATATTATTACATATTCTATGTTTATACTCTTTTCGATGAAAATAGTATATTAAGTTTGTGCTGAAGTGTGTAACGCATAGAAGGAAGCGTCGGAGACACCCAAAAAGTTGCTGCCAGTATGCTTAGAATGACCAAACAAATTGATCTAGCCATGTCCGTCTGTCTGTCTCTCGCCTTCAATATGGGTCATATGCCAAACGATGGTTAAAACTGCCTGGGCATAACAATCTGATCAGTTTTGACCAAGTTAGCGGAGTTTGCAATGTTCATAGTACTCAATCCAGAAGTGAATAACTTTCATTAAGACTATATTGCATAAGTTTTTAGTGCATACAGAGTTCGTGGTTTGCTTGCGTTCAAAAAGATAACATATTATTGTTATTAAGTCAGTTGCCATGCCAAGTTAACACTCGGTTCGAGTCAAAGCTGATGCAGACAAGGACGTTTGGGGAAACGATGCGAAGCGTTGCCAGGCCGCAAAATCTGTTTGTAATTTGTAAACACACACACACACAGGAGATGGAGATGGAGATGGTGTGTGTGTGTGTGTGTGTGTGCTGAGGTGTGCTGTGTAGGTACACATATTTTTAATCATCATTAACAATAATTCGAGAAATACTTTTAATTTTTTTTACGTTTCGTTTCGTTTTGTTTTGTTTTTTTTTTTGTTCTAGGGCTCAAGACGATGTCGACGTGGAAGAAGAAGATGTTGGCTCAGGCGCACTTGGGTTTTGTCTTACGGAAGGGATAAATGCATGTGTGCGACTGTGTGTGTGAGTGTGTGTGAGTGTGTGTGTGTGCTTGCGTTGCTTATTCCCCGCGCTACTTGCTGCCACTTCTGCCTCAATGACATTGCACTTACTGCTTGCTCCGTCGTCGTCCGTGGCAAAAAGATTTATGAAAATATTGCGTTTGCCCAGCTTTGGAGCTGTTGCTACTTGCCCCAAACCCCATCCCCCCTCTGTCCACCCCCTCTGTCCACCCCCTCAGCCACACTTGCCGGCGGCTTCCTCAGGGATTGTGTTGCTCGCTGCAAGTGTAGGTGCGGAAAGGGGGAGGGGGCAGGGTGCGCTTCTGGGCTGGTTGGTGTCTCCTGCTTGTGTGCAATATTAATTATTATAGGCGAGCCACCCACACAAATAAATCATAAATTAAAAGCCAAGACGCAGTGGCGGCCAAGTAAAAAGGCACCCCACAACCCCAGGCCCAGGCCCAGGCCCAGGCCCAGCCCCACCATGCCCGCCACATCCTACCCCAACCCCATAGTCCATAATAAACAATTTTTATCATTAAACGCATTTGATAATTAAAAATTGTCATTTTTTAGCAGCGCTCGCTCTTCTGAAATATCATTTTTCTCTTATATATATATATTTTTTATAAATTTTTTTTCTTGTTTTGGCTGCAAAAATATTAAATTACCAAATGGGTGTGCTTTGGGCTAGGGGTCTGGGGCAAGGGGTGTTTCATGGACGTATACAAAAGCAACGGCATTTATCATTTTACCAACTGTTTGTTTGATAAGGGGACACAAAAAAAAAAAAAACAAACCCAGCTAAAAACGCAAAGCACATAAATAAAAATTAATTGGTGACCAAAAGAAAAAACCAAACCAAAAACAAGAACAAAAAAGGCGCATAAATTTTGCTTAAAATATATTTCAAAAGCGAAAGTGACGCAAATGAAATAAAAGAGAAGATGCAGAAGCAGAAGAGGCATCATTTTGTGATTTCTAAGCAGCTACCGTTAGTTTGTCGACTGTCCAACTCTTTTGCTAGTCCTTTATATTCCACGGCAGATCTCATTCCCGTTAGTTTCACACAGCTGCCTTTTATTGGGCTTCTCTCTCGCTCTCTCTCTCTCGTTTACTTAAGGTCTCATTTCATTAAAATGCATGCACTTTTCGATTTCATTTCACAAAAATGGCAATTCTATTATTTCGAGAGGCTGCTCTCAACCATTCGATGTAATGCATCCTTTCCTCGAATACTTACATCTACAGTTGTTAAATTAATTTAACTGCGGCTTTTCCTCGATTCCCTCTTTCCTCTTCACTCTTCGCTCTTCCCTATTCCCGCGTCTTCGTACTTTCTTGCTTCAGTCTGTCAGACGCCATAACAATAAGCATCAGAATACTCGTAACTGGCAGACAGATGGCAAATTGTAACGGGAAATGTGTTGCCAATTGGTGAGGGTACTCCCACCTTGAAAGCAACTTGAAATTGCTGCATAGCCAAGTAGTATTTGCTGGCTGTAAATGAAATTCAATAGCGTTTTTCCAAATAGGCGATTAAACGAATTAAATTGAATATATTTCAATAATGTTATCTAGCATTTCTGCTCTATATTCAACTACAATACTGACATAATTTTAAGTAGCTTCGATTTGTGATCGAAAAAGCCCAGGTTCAAGTTGCCAATAGAATTCTTTAAATGAAATAATTGTAGAAATGAGCAAAATGTGAAAAAATGCATTATATACAATTTTTCAGAAATTACCAACAGTCATAAATTGAGCATGAAAGAAGCAAGAACGACCGGAAAAAAGGCAGGAAATTTAAATTACCTGTGCCGTAATTACACAAAAGAATATGCCAATAAAAATGACTTATGTATCAATTTCCTTTACGACGACTCCACAGGACGAAAACGACAACGATGATAATAATAAAAGGCGGCAACAACGACAACAACAACAATAACAACAACAACAGTGGCAATGGCAACAACGTGCACAAAGCGAAAATTTCAATTTTATTTTTATTGCCTTATTGTGTATCAAATATTTACAATTATTTGCCATGAGCCATGAAAATGAGCCATTCAGCCAGACAAGGGGGCGGGGCGCTGGGGGCGGTGGGCGTGTGCATGCTGATAAATTCAAATAAATTGTGCAGTGTAACCAAGGTGAAAATGATAGCGCCTTCGCACTCAGCCCGTTCCCCACTCCCCCCAATCCCTACAATGCCCACTCCCCACCATACCTAAGCAGCCAAGGCAAAAGTTTTCGATCAAAAAGCGACAGAAAATTGCTTGGAAAATGTGAAATGGAAAATGGCTCTGACTCTGGCTCAGACGCAGCTCCTTGCCGCTTTTTTGTGGCATTAAAATTTTATTTTAATGTCATCGAGACGTTGATTTACAACAGCCACTGTACAAGGCACAGCAACTCTGCGAGTGTATCAGCCGAATATCATTTTAATAATATTTTATTGCTTCGAAACGCTAAGGTGCTAATAGGGCGTAAAATGCCAAACGTCGTAGTCGCAGCCAATTTAACGTCATCTGAAGCCACATCCGCAATTTTCTCGGCTTGGAAAGGTAAAATGCTCATGCTGACAGCATAATATTATTAAAATTCGATTTTCTAACTGTAGCCGAGCATAAGTTGGATTCTCCCCCTCTCGAGACAGATCCTTCTCTGTCCCACTGTTATTGTGCTGCTCCTGCTCTTTTTGCTCTCTGCCTTCCCTTACGTGCTTGTCTTTCTCAGTCTCTCTATTATACTCTTTTCGCAGAAAATAGTATATTAACTTTGTGCTGAAGTGTGCAACGCATAGAAGGAAGCGTCGGAGACCCCCAAAAGTTACTGCCAGTATGCTTAGAATGACAAAACAAATTGATCTAGCCATGTCCGTCTGTCTGTCTGTCTGTATGTATGCAAACTATTCCCTCAGTTTTTGAGCTATCGCGATAAAACTTTGCATATACGCTTATTATTCAAAGGGACAGCACATTGGTCGGAAACGGCAGGATCGGACTACTATTTCTTATAGCTGCCATACAACTCTAAGTCGGTTTTGGCCATAAATCCGATGTTTTCAAAGCAATTGATTTCAATTTACTTGTACACTTGAACATGCTTATAACTCATCAATGGGTAAAATTGCAAAACGATTGAATCATAAATAGCGAAGAGATGTGTCATTAAATATTATGAAAGAACAGGTGCATTAGAGTTTATTTCTGACTTTTCCTCTTTCTCTCTTCCATTCCAACCCAACAGAATCCTATCGCTGTCAACATCATTGTGAAAACGGGTTTGATCTTGGTTTGACTTCTATATCCATTCTGCATTTCAGTCTGAAGCACCTACGAGTTTTCGATAATAAACAAGACCTGGTCAGACTCTGAAGTATTTTAGTGTTCTTTGCATGATATCTCTAATTTCTTGACTAATCAATACGAAAAACTATATAATTTGTTTGTGAACTGATGGGTGATCGTCTTATCGAGTTAAGCATGGCACACTTATTTATAAATCATAATCGAAGATTGAATAAACTTGCCTGTACCAATACCAATTTTTATTGTATAAAGTGAATTTTCAAGGAAATCCAATCAGTTGCTTGGAAGCCAACTGAACTGCTTAGTCCATCAATTAATTTGTTGAGCAGAAGAAAACAAAGGCGTGGCAAATAGCGCTAATAAGTCAATAAATCCATTTAGAACATATCCCAAGGCTCCTCACACAACGGGAAGTCAAAGGCAGGTGAACAACTTTTGCCGGCTGCCACTTAACCGTTCAATTTGGGGCTCCGACCTTTGGAGCTGGTATCTTAGTCGCTTTTCCTTGGGCCCCTGCCCCAAACTTGGGGTGTGTGTGTGTGTGTGTGTGCCGCTGGCTTTGCTTTCCGTTCCGTTCTATTTGGTCCTGTTCCTGCCACGTTTTTTGGTGCAAAGTTTTTGCGGCTTTTTCAATATTTTATGAGTCAAGCTTTTGCGTTAACACCTTAAGTACGCAGGGCATTGTGGTTTTGGGTGCGGAGCTGGGCTGCACTAAATGGGGGGCGGCTGTGTATATGTATCGCTATATAGCTCCTTGCGTGTGTCTATGAATATGTGTGTGTGTGTGTGTGTGTGTGTGTGTGGCAGGAAATAACGCGCAAGTTGTAAGTTTTAACTAGCAGCAAACAACTTTTGTCGAGGCTGCTAGGAGTTGCAGGCAGAAAGCCTGTTGAGCGAACTGTTGCTATGTTTCTTGTTGTTGTTGTTGTTGTTCTTGCTGCGGTTGCAATGAAGCATCGAATATTGCACACACACACACATACACCTCCGCACACCCACACACATGGTAGCAACCAAAGTACACACACGCACACACACACAAACAACACACATTGTAAACGTCGACAACGATTTATTTCCCAAGCAACTTAAGTGCGCCCAAAACGCGCGCGCCTTTGCACAATGCTGGCAGCCACGCCCATACGCCCACACACACACACACACACACACACACACGCTTGTGGCTGGCATGGGTGTGTGCTTGTGTGTGTGTTAAATTTTTGGCGTCGCTAACTCAATGAGTCGAAATTAAACAATGCAAAAGATTAAGTGCAGATTTGGGACTTTATCTGCCTGTGCCATAAATTGGTATTTAAGGGATACCTCACAAATGTCTATAACACACACACCCACACTCACACACACACACACACACGCACACACACATGGATTTAGTCGTTTGGCTGCGCCTTGAAGTATGCAGCCAAAGTTTGGGTCTGCTGCCAACACAGGCGAGACAATAGATCAGCTCCCACACACATAAGGTAAGCTTCCAATGTCGTCCACTACTTTCTCTCGCTCTCGCTCTCGCTCTCAGTCGTAGTTGCTGTTTGGCTGTAGTCGCCCAGCCAAAAAAGTGCGGCGCAAACTTTCGTTGTTTACCAATAAACAGAAGCTGCCACCTGCAATGAGAGGCAGCCAGCGAACTGAACTTACTGCGAAGTAGCACTGGAACTAAGCAGAGCTGGGCGCCTTCAGCATGCACAAGATTAATTGCAATCGGTGTTTTGGCATATGTTTTCAGTTGCTCAACCCCCACTGCCCCACTCCCCCACTCTACAACCCACTCACCTAGTGTGTGTGTGTGTGTGTAAACTTAGCTTTTGCTTTGTAGTTTCTTTCATGCATTGTTTCGGCAAGTTTTTTGTGCGAGAGCAGAAGCTGTACGCGTGGGGATGGGGATGGGGTTGGGGATGGGGATTTGGGTGCGGTATGAGTGCACTTGGCACTTGAGAAGGTAATTAAGCAACTATTTATGGGCTGAGGGAGCAGTTGCTGCAGTCGCCCAGACAAGACACCAAACACATGTTTCTACAGACTTTTCGATTAAATGAAGCACGTAAATAACAGAGCTTTGGTTTTCTTGAGTTAGGTTCTACTCGGTATAAATATATGGTTATAACTGAGTATCGTATTGGTACAGATGTTAGTTTAGGCATAAGCTTATATTGCAGAATAACCTTAAGGATTTTATTATCAAGGTTATTATTACCAATATACTTAGCGTTATAAATAATTTTTTACTCCATTAATATTTTATTGAAATTATATTGATTATATATATATATTTATTTTTTTTTATCTTATTTAAATATATATTATTTCAAGGGATTTTGTCATCGATCATCAAAGCTGCTTGTGGCGTAAGGGGTAAAGTGGCGCCCTGGCAAACGAAAAGAATGTTTGAATTTAATGTCTAAAAGTGTAACACTCAATTAGTTAAATAAGCATAGCAATTATTTTATATAATAACAATATATATTTCTGGATGTGTTCCGATTTAAAGCATTATTTAGTAATAATCATTGAAGCGAACTCTGTTTGGAAAATTCATACAAATTATATAGAAGTCTTGCACTGTCCAGTCGTCTGTCAACATGTTCGTAGTTCTATATGATCCCATCTATTGGTATATAAAAATATAAATGTTTTTATACTATACTCACGTTATTCATCATAAGATCTGACATCTTGCTTAATCTTAAGTCGAGCAACATAAAACTTTTTCTATAAGAAACATTGATGCTCTGATCAAAATAAATATTTGTGGTCGCAATCAGCAATGTTTGTGCCACACTGCAAACAGTGTGTCTCGCAGTCGGGACTTTTTCGATAATATAATATAATAACTTTCAATCTTGTTTGTTGTTGATGAATTCTATTATTTTCCATATTGTGTGCTGATAGCATATTGTTTGGGGATTACTAATCTATCAGTCTTTAGATGAATGTTTTTTTCTTCTGTCACACACACACACACACACACACACACACACTAACACAGAGGCACATACAATAGGCAGTTGCATTGGCAACAAAGCTAGTCGGATCCGAGGCTGTAATTCGATTGCCTGCTATGTGCGAGTGGTTGGGGATTGGGGAGTGAGTGGTGTGGTGTGGTGTGGTGTGGTGTGGCGATGTCTTAATGGCATAATCACAGGGCACCCAGACGCAGCACACACAATTGGCCATATGTGGCATGGCAACAACAACAACAACAGCAACAACAACAACAATGGCAAGACATGAACACAGAACAGATGAACAGGAGAGGGAATCAACACCATATCACTTTGATTACTTTATTATTGGTAGCAGGCATGCTTGCCTCACCTTGCTCCTGGCTAAAGGTCCTGCCTGGCACTCACAATGATTATGGTTGTTGTTGTTGCTGTTGCTGTTGCTGTTGTTGTTGTTGTTGTTGTTGCTGCTGCTGCTTACCCTGAGATATACACTTTTGCCACTTTTCTTATTAGAGGCAATCATATTCGAGGCGGGCTTCCCCCCTCATTACACGACTACCCCTACCCACTCCACTCCATCTCTCTCTCTCTCTCTCTATCTCTCTCTGTCTCGCTCTTCTTTTTTGTATGTGTGTAAATATAAATCATTTTTCTGTTTTTGTTGTTGATTTATGCGTTTGTTCGATGTGTTTGCTACTTGTGCACATCTATATCTACTTACCACTCTCTCTCTCTCTACACACACACACACACTGTCTCTCTCTCTCTCTCTTTCTCTTGCTGTCTGTGTGTCCTTCCATTTCTGGCTAGTGCCGTCTCGAGCTGCACTTTGGCTGCTGTTGATAATGAGCCAAATCATTTTTCGTGAGATAAATTTCCGACTCGCTGCCACATAAGTAGCTGCAAAACTTATGTTGCGACCCACCACCACCACCACCATCGCCACCGACACCACTAAGACTGGCCCAGTGGCTTCGCTTTGTCTGCCAAGTCATCAGTGGAGTCCCCGACCCCAACCCCAACCCCAACCCCAACCCCAACCCTTGCACAGACTCCTCACCTCAGGACGACTTTGCCGTCGACAACTTCGAGTTTGGCGCGCTCCTTGAAAGCGTTATAAATCATTGACATGATTAAGCGACGGCACGACACGACATGCTTTTGTTGTAGCCCTCTCATTGTAGTTGTTGTAGTTGTCTTTCTCTCTCTCTTTCTCTCTCTGTGTGTGTGTGTGTGTGTGTGTGTGTGTGTGTGTTGGGGGTCTGGTCTGGCCTCGTTCCCCCCTTTGATTGCTGTACAAGTTGAACGCGAGCGTTTGGGGCCAAATGATAATTTAATATCGAAAATTGTTTTTATTGAGTTGATTTGAAGGCTCGAAAGGAGCTGCAAGCCAAAGCCTTGAGCATGATCTGATCACAATCAGTTTCGATTGCTTCCATACTCTTTCGCTCGAGTTAGTTAGGCTTGGGCTAGAAAGCGGAAGCTTGACTCCTTCAAGATGCATTGTAATCAGGAGATGCACTGTTCCGTTCAAATCCCAGAAGATAAGCATATATATGAGAAGACTGTTTTTGCGTGTATCGTCTAATAGAAGCTAGTGACAATTCTAAAAGATTTTTTTGCGATATTTAACAAAATTTCCAATTTTTTTTTGACAAGCGTTTGTTTCAGCTTTAAGTTTTTTTTATTACAAAACTACATATCATACTCTCCTATTTTATTTAAGTTTTTGCAAGGCATTGGTTCGAAACAAAAAAAGACAAAAGTGCAATTTCTTAAACGTCAAAGTATAAATTCTAGCCACTATAAGTTCACAAGTCCTTCGATAAATTGAAAAATTACAATGCTATCACAATAGTGTCTCGTAAAATGTTCGAAAAGCAATACGAATTATTTAATTAGCTTTGTATGTTGTTATTATTAATTTAACTGTCTTCTAAATTATACAGTACACTACCTTAAATACTTACTTACTTACTGGCTGAAAGTAAAAAAATCTTGAGCTGGAAATAATACTTTTTACGTTTCCTGTCAATTAATCGACTTATCGATAGCTCAAACTAATATGGTATACAATTTTGGATCTATAAATCTATATGGAACGTGTATAAGCAAAACGGCGTGCCGAAGATTTTATACTCTTTTCGATCCTTTCAATTTTAAATTTTCACTCTGCCAACTGCACCACCGAAATATTTAATGACGCATATCTTTGCTAATTATAACTCAATCGATTTGAAATTTCAAATTTTGATGATTTATAAGGATATTCAAGTGTACATGGAAATTTGAGGCGATAGCTTTGAAAAGATCGGATATATGGCCAAAACCAACTTCGAGTTGTATGGCAACTATAAGATATAGTAGTGCGACCCGGCCGGCTCTGACCAATGTGCTGTCCCTTTGAATAATAAGTCTCTGTGCAAAGTTTTATCGCGATAGTTTAAAAGCTGAGGGACTAGTTTGCATACATAAAGACAGACAGACAGACGGACATGGCTAGATCAATTTGTGATGTCATTCTAAACATACTGGCAGTAACTTTTGGGACCTTCCGACGCTTCCTCCTATGCATTATACACTTTCGCACAAAGTGCATATACTATTTTCTTCGAAAAGAGTACAAAAGTGTAATATATTTCCAATTATTGAATTTATTTTTGACAATTATAAATATGTTCGTCCATGAGTAGACTTTATGTTGTTCTCTAACTCGAGTTTTTTCGCTAACTTGAACCTAATCTGTGGCAGATGGAGTTTCCATTCAGAGTAGTTCAACTATAAATGCACTCGGTTGTAGAATGTTATTAAATGATTTCCACATATTCCGTTCAGATTTCTTCGAAAGGATCACTTTGCCAGGCACTTAGCCAGCTTTCATTAAGGCGTCTTACATATTGCGGCGTTGACTTAACACACAGAGCATAGAGCAAGAATATTTCTCGCAGTGCCTGCTTGCCTCAGCGCCCTTGTTAAACCACCCGCCTGTCCCTTGGCGCTTGCCCTTTGCCCCTTGCCCCTTGCCCCTTCGGCTTGGCTTGGCTTCGGCATCATTCAACTCGAGCACAAACACACATCAAACATATTTATATGTGTACTTTAAGAAACTTTGCTAATATGTTAAAACTGTTCATTGACACCAAAAAATGAGCAAAAACTCAGCGAGCGGGAGAAGTGGGTGGTGTCTAAGGGGGCAGGGGGGGGGGGGCAGGCAGCCGAGAGCCTGGCGAAAAAAGGCCAAGCAAAGCTCAAGTGTCAGCTCGTCGAATGTGCCATGTGTGTGTGTGTGTGTGTGTGTGTGTGCGTGTGTGTGTGCATGTGTGTGTGTGTTTGAGTTTTGCTTGCAAGTTGTCGGAGCGGAGGCCGACTCTCATATGAGGCGCTGCTTCAAATGCTGCTTTGCCGGCTGTTTGCAGTGTTGGAAAACACAAACACAAACTGTGAGCTTATTAAACGGCAGATTTCCCATTCCCATTCCCTATTCCCCATTCCTGTTCCATATCCACCATTCCCATTCCCATTCCCATTCCCTTCGCTATTCGCCATTTGCATTGCTGCGAGTTCTAGACAAATAGCGCAAATAGAAATAAAACTGACGCTACATAGTATAGAGTAGGAACCCGAGCGCAAAACTTTTGCCGCTATGCAATATTAACTGCTAATTATGGGCGCAAAAGCCGTGAGACTACCGACCGACCCAGTTCTCTTTCTCTCTCTCTCTCTCTGTGTGTGTGTGTGCGTGTGTGTAAGTGAGTGTGCGTCTGCCGGTAGCCTCTATAAGGACGAACTCTATGAGTCGGTATCGCTCTGTGGCAGTCTGTCAATATTTGTTGAAACACTTTCTGATAGGCAAATGGTTTTTGAATATGCCAAAAAAGTTGTGCAATTGCAATTGCTTTTCCGAAAAATGCCCGACAACACGGGGCCCCACTATTTTATTAGAAAACTTTCCAAACAGCAGGCCCTGGCTCTTTCGCTGGCAAATGCAATGGAAAACGCAAAACCGAAAACGGACTCTGAATGAGCCGTTTGGAGCGGCATTTAGCCACCAATGTTTGACTTTATGCGCTATTTTTAATATTTATTATGACTGATTGCGGTCGCAATATACAATTTTTCCGTTTTTCCATTTTTCCGACCCTGCCCCCTATCCCGCATCCCGTATCCCGCATCCCACAGCATCCAGCCTGGTCGCAGGCTCAGAGCTTGTTTGCTTTGGCAGAGGCCGCAAAATGAATGGCATAAAAAATGTTTAGACAGGGGCTGGCTGCATTCACGCATTATAATTTAAGTGAAACATAAATATTGATGTAATAAATTAATTTTTTTCTAAATTGAAAGATAGAGCCGCTATAGAGACTACTCCACAGTTTGCGGCCCCAAGCAAACGCCACTGAGCTCCTGATTGGGCTCATGTAGACTTTAAACTCAATGCCTCATCATAAGGATTGGAGGGGGGATTCGATGGATTTTTCGCCGGAGGGTGAAATAATTGCTCATCAGTTTAGCTAGGACATTTGTATTTAATTCTATTTCGTTGTTTATGCTTTGACTTTATTTCAAAAGTTGTGTATGTAATTACTTTATAAATTTGGCTTGCTTCATTTAAAATATTTGGATTTTAATACTTAGGCATATTAGTTTAGTAATTGATTTTTAAAAAACAGTTGTAATAGTTAGTCCTAGTTTCTCTCTTTATCTTCTTATTACCTTTTAAGTTTTTTTCTCGCTCATCATTTGATCATATCTTTTGTATTTTATAATATAAGTCTATCACATTCGTTTTAGTGTTTTTTATATATATTTTTGATAAAATATGATCACTTAAAAGCACGTTATTTTTCTGTTTCTTAAATATCAGTTGAGAATTTTTAGGGTATGCCCAAGCTAGTCATATTCTTTTCATTGCTCTACCTCTCTCTCTCTCTCTCTCTCCCTCTCTATTTTGACTTATTTGTCTGTCTGCTACTTCCGGCAATCGTCCATGTCTAAAGTGAATGTCTACACTGTTTCTATGCAGTTGATTTTCATTGTCTTTTGTGACTTTTGCTTACTGCCCCCTGGTGCCATTTGGTTTAGCGTTACCTCTCTGCCAGGAACATCGGCATCAGCATCAGCACCAGCATCAGTATCAGCATCGACTGCAGCAGCGGCAGCGGCATCGTCCGCCGTATGCTGCTCCGTTGGGCACAAGGAGCGCAAATAACCCGCTGGGAATTAATATTTTCATTTTTCCATACCATTCCAAAATACCAAACGACGACAATGACGGCTAGCCTGCTGCCTTCTGCCCACTGCCCGCTGCCCACTCTCTCTCTCACACTGTCAGCCATGCTGGTCTCTGCTTAAAAATTTACAAGCCATTGTCTTTAAGTAGAAAATTCAATTTGACCTTCGACTGCTGCCGAAAAGTATGCAATGCTTTTTGTTTGCTCACATTTCGCATTTCTTGGGCTTTGTGGGCCATGGCAGGGGTACGACGACATTTGATGCCCCACCAGTGGCCATTGCATTTGTATGATACACAAAAGACGCTCCCATCCTCTGACCCGGCCACCTTTTAGCCCATGTACCGCTTGCATGCCAAAATAAAGTCGCAAATCTTGTGAGCTGCCCGAAAATAGCTTGGCCTCTTGTAGTTGTGGTACCTCCCCCCCCTCAAACCCTCTGCCCCTTAATACCCCTTAATAGCAGCCTTTGTCCTGCTCTCGCTGAGCGCTTTATGTTAATTTGAAATTCAAATTGATTTGCGACTGCGAGGGCTGTTCCAACCTGCCCTTAACCGTAAATGTTTGTTTGCTTTTCGTTATTGCGCATTGAATTTATTCTCATTTGTGTATATTTTGTTGTTTTTTTTTCGCTTGCGATTTATTTGCACTGCGACTAAGCAAATTAATTGGTGTAAAACGCAATTAGCCCCCACCCCCAGCTCAGGCAACTGAACAGCTGGCAGCTGGCAGCAGGCAGGCAACTTTGTCCAAAAATAGTTTATGAACTATTTATGCACTTTATGCCTGCAGGATGTGCAAGTAGTTCGGTGGTCCTGTCCGTAGTCCGTAGTCCGCAGTCCGCAGTCCGGTCTAAGGTCAATGTTGTCAACTTGCTGCTGTTTGTTGTTGTCGGGGCCACAGCTATGCAAACTTTTTGCTGCATAACCTTTGGGGGCCAGTGCAGCACATAACTTCGATGATGCCTTCGACAGGACAGGACAGGATAGGATAGGACAGGACACGACACGACACGACAGGACATCCAGCGAGACAACAAAGGCTGCGCTCGGCAAGAAAAGCAAGAAATAAGAACAGTGGGAGAAAAACAAAAGAAAAGAAATATAGAAGGCATAGAGGAGTGCAGCTTGGCAGAAAGTTTGCAATTCTTGTGGGAACACTTGATCATAACTTGCACATTTTTCACTGATTTATTTTGTCCTGCCGCTTGCTGCAAAAAAGTTCTTAAGAAGTGCGCTGCATTTTTGCAAGGCGGCATGCAGCTCAAATTTATAGAGCTAGTGCTTTGAGCTTAAGCCAAAGCGACTCTAGTCGCTATTGAAGCTATAACTTCTACGCTTGACCCAACCAACTGACAGTTTATCTACTTAAGTCCTTGAATAATGTACTGAGCGCTTGTGGGGGTCAAATGCATAGAGCGAACATATGTACTTCCATAAATGACTTGGCGACTAGTAAGCCCGCATTTGTTAATTATCAGCTACGAATAGCTTACAAGTAGTCTCTATTTGGCTAACTTTTTAGACAACTTTACTCATGTTCACTTACTTTTCAACACTATAATATGTACATTCCTCTCAATCTCTCTATTAATAGAAAACGGACAATCTATTGCTGAAGTTAAACTGTTGGAGTGTAAGCTAAGCGACAACCTTCTGGAAATTGGGATTAAAGCAGCTGCTTTACCTAAAAAGTATGGGTAATATTTTGAGAATACGAAATTGAAAGCACATTATTGATTACAACATGAGATTTTCTTCTTTTGGTCTGATTGGTTTTTTTTTTTCTATGTTTTCGGAAATCCGTGCCACAAATGATTGATCAATTTTTAAATTTTGAATATTTTAAATGTAGTTTACATTCTGAGTACTATACCTTCTTTCCTTATATTTTACTTAACATTGTACAATTTAAGTTGTGATTTTTCTGAGCTTTTTAGTTTTCAAATAAATAAATACAGATAGAAAATGCTTTGCAATCAAAATACGCTTTTATTTGTATTTTGCATTCTGCTCATATGTAAAAGAAACATTTTAAAAAAATATTGTGTAGTTTTTGTATACTTTCGTTTCATATCACCAAAGATGAATGCTAAAATATAAGCTCAATGATTAAGTGGCAATAAGCTTGATTAACTAGTTAATTCTCGCCTTAAGCAGTTGTATTAAGCACAAAGCTCTTAAATGCTTATGTGTCAAGTTGCTCCAGAAGATTCATCAAATATTTAAGTGTCAACTGAATGCAGAAGATAATTCGTGCAACCGAAATCTGTTTGGAGCAACACGAAAGATGAAACAAGCAACAAGCAACAAGCAACAAACTCAAAACTCAGACGAGAACGCGTCGTCTGAGCAAATCAATTCCCTTTAGTGGCATTTCTTAGCGTATGCGCTCTTAATCCAACCAGGCAGCCAGTTTGTTGTGACTGCCTCTGGCCTGGCTGCCTCCGTCATCTGGGCACATTTCTTGCAACAAGCCACGCAACATGCCGCTGATATGCCACAAATTTGTCGTTGTTGTTGTAAAAACAAACACACCTTCGGGTGCTTTTTTCGATGGGGGAAGGAGAAGTGGGCCAAAGCAAAAGTGTTGCCTTTGCTCAGATGATGGACGGCAGAGGGCAGGGGGAGGGGGAAGAGAAGGGCCAACGCCAGCAGATAAAA
The DNA here is from genome assembly GCA_035042425.1 of Drosophila flavopinicola. Taxonomy (NCBI): domain Eukaryota; kingdom Metazoa; phylum Arthropoda; class Insecta; order Diptera; family Drosophilidae; genus Drosophila; species Drosophila flavopinicola. The sequence goes on along the minus strand of JAWNLL010000300.1, from coordinate 67,291 downwards.
GTTAGTTTTTTGTTGACTTCAAATGCATGCGTCTTCCACACGTCCTCCCAACTCCAACTCCAACTGCAACTCGACTCGACTCGACTCGACTGTCATGTGTCTTCTTCAGGTATCTACACACACTCACACACACACACACATGTGCGCAGACAACTAGCTGCTGTGAATCGTGTGAATTATTAAAATCTAATAAACCACAAGATTTTATGTTACACAAAACTCGTTCGTCCTGCCCAAAAAAACACAAAACACCACCTTGGTCGTCGGCGTCGTCTTTTGCAGGCAGCCAAAGTTTTTGCGGTTTTCTTTGGTTACGCTATTGAACCTTAAATTAAGTTTGAACATAACTTCCGCCCACACACACGCACACACACACTTGCACACCATTCCTTGTCTTGTTTACATAGGTAAGTTTAATTTTCCTGTAGCACACTTTTCAGCGCATGCATGAAACATGTGCGTCATGTGTGTGTATCGGTGTGTGTGTGTGTGTGTGTGTGTTCATAAATTTCCTTAATGTTCCAAGTGTGAAAATCTTTGCCGTTCGATGGCGCTTTTCACACGTTCGCCTTGGCCCTTCGCCATGTCCTTGGTCCTTTGGCCCAGGCACAAGTTTGCTGGCGCCCGGTGAAATCAAGCGGCAATGTGTAAACTTTCAATAGGTTCGTTAAAATTTTATGATTTTCCGTGTCGCGTGTGTGTGTGTGTGTGTGTGTGTGTGTGGGTGCTTTCGTGTGCGTGTGCCCCGCTTCTAGTTGGTTTGAGTGTGTGATAAAAAGAAAAGCCCCAAACACACACACAACAACAGCAGCAAGAACATACAACAACCGACAAACGTGTTGAGAAATTGTTGAGCTACTTCCGCCGTACTTTTCCGTTTTCCGTGCGGTCTTTGAAGTTGCGAGCGGTCTTAAATTTTCATCGGTTCTTGTTTATTTATTGACACGATAACATTTTTAAGTCATTTTCGGTCGCTTTCCGCAAAACTTTTTAATGCGCTTTTATTGTTGTTTATAGAATATTTATGAGCCAATTTGCTGTGTGTGGCTTAAGTGAAAGATTGAGATTATCCAATGGCAAACTCGACTGGAAGATACCCGCTGTCAAATATAGTTTTCCATATTGTGGAAAACTAGATGCTCCCATTTCTGGTGGATAACTGAAGAATATAGAAAACAAAACGTTGTATTTTCTTGTACTATCTCAATTAATATTGAGACAGTTCGTCTATTATTTGTTCATGACAAATCTCCGGTACTTCCCCTTATAAATTAAATTTTCATCGTTGGCTCACGGGTTTCAGAATTGCATATTTAAATAAAAATTTAGATCGAAAGATAACAGTCAACTGAAAGTGGAGTTGGCTTTGAAGCCTGTACTAGCTGATAAAAGCAGTGAAAACAATATTGATGAAAAGTGCTTATTTTTTCAGTCCATTAAATGCAGTTCAAATAAACAAAAATAATTGAAATAGTTTCCATTTGTTCTACCAACAAATTCACCTTTCGTTTCATAGATTCAACAATATCTAGATTGAGATGCAAACGCATTTCTGTCACGCGACTCCAATTAAACAAAACCGAACCAATTAATAAAATAAAATATATCGATTTTTTTTCACTTTAATTGTCTGTGTCGAATGTTACTAGTCGACAGTAAATCAAAATAGATAAATTCAAAGGCGCTCTTTAAGAATTGGTTGAAACACTGTTTTCTTTTTGCTCAAGTGCTAACTTGCCAAACTAGACAACAACTTGCTACGATGACGGCACAAGATATTTCGGGTATAAATGGGATCCCAAATAATCTCAAATTGTAAGCGCGAAATCCAATAACAGAGCTAGGATATACTATTTCACAATATTTGTTTTCTTCAGTTGACTCACTGGTCGACAATAAATAAAAATAAATAGGTATATTTAAGGTGCACCTTTGTTGATACATTGTTTTGTTTATCCTCTGGTGCATCACCACTATCTCTATACCGAAGCGGTTGATTGGTCATCAAAACTTTGTTGCCAATAGCGATGACTTGCATTAAAATGATAAACCTCACGAGATTGTTGAGGTTTCAGATGGATAACAGTGAAAAACGATTATTTTTCAGTACATCAATTGAAGTTCAAAACAAAAATAAATATTATTAAAATAGTTTCCAATTTCCGGAAAAGAAAATGTTTGAGTTTATACAAATAATAATAAGCGCTGCGACTCCAATTAAACAAAACCGAACTAACTAAAAATAAAATATTATTTATTGTAACTAAATAAAAATGGTGTATTTGTACTATAATCCAATCAATAGGTTTATGTGCCAAGTTGAAGTGAAACCAGTAGTGCGAATGATCCTATAAAATTGTAACGCCGACACGTACCGCAACCCTTATCCACAAAAACACACAAATATATCCCTACCATGCCAAGCAGCTGTCATTGCCGCTGTTTACGATAAAACCAAAAATAATTTTTATCCACTGCGTGACCTTGAGACCTATCAACTGCCGCTATGAACCGTTCGGAACCCATACCTATACGGCGCGATCGCTCCTTCGACAGCGTTCTCAACCGCTTGCTGCGGATGCGCTCCCAGAATCATGAGAGTTTTCGCGCGGCCATGTACAATTTCCTGATAGCAGCGGGCGTCGATGCTTTTGTGGCCGTCTGCTTCATCCTGGGCCCCTTTGTCCGCCCACTGCTCTGGGCGTTCCTTATGGGCGCCGTGCTGTATCCCTTTAAGCGCAGGCTGGCCGAGCTACTCAACAATTGGTTTCAGCGGCTGGAGGAGCGCGATTCGAATGTACTGCTGGCCATCTGTGTGGCGCCACTGGAGGCCACCGAGCACTGTGGGCGGTTGCTCATTAACTGGCTCTGCCATCATTGGCAACTCCTGCTCGCCGGCTGCGGCGTCGCTGTTTGCGTTAAGCTCCTTGTCCTTTATGCACCAAAGGGATTTCTGCTTGCTCTTTGGCACTGGTTAACCTTCTCGCATGGGTTGTTTGTGCGTATCATTGGCTTCCTCAATCTTTATGTGCTAATCGTATTGATCGTCGTCTACTTATCTTCTGTGCACTTTTTCTGGAAGCCCGAAAATAGCTCACATTTCGTAGTCGCCGGGCAAACCATGTGGATAGCCATTGCCGGCTATTTGTGCAGCTTTCTGGGCGCCCTGCAGGTGCCCGTATTTCTGCTGGTCATGGGCTACGTTTGCGTCTCCACGGCGTATCATCTGCAGACAAGCGATGATCTGGACACGAGTTCCTATCTGGATCGCCTGCACAAGTTGTTCGACAAACATGATTTCGAGATGTCGCTAAGCAATCTCAGCATCTGTCGCAAAGCTGGCGGCGACCCAACACTGCAATCGGACGTGGAGGACATCTCATTGAGTGATACCATCGGCTCGGAGGATACATTCGATGTAAAGCCTACGGAGGAGCCGGAGCCCCATCAGAGCGATACCTATTTCAAGCTGTTGTTTTATGCCTGTCTGGGTACCTTTTTGTATCGCAACATTTGGATGTTTATACTGGCAGCGGTGCCGGTTTTTCTACATTTACTGTATACAGCTGGAAGCTATACGGGTATAACACAGTTTGTCTGTGGCAAAATCAACGAAGCTTATCAAGCCTTGAGATGTTGGGCTTTGGATCATCATTCTGCCGTGCTGCCACTGTGCCTGCCCGGTGTCCTGGAGCTGAACTACAAGATCAACTGCATTGTCCGCGATTCGCTGAAATCATCTGTAGAGTCCGTGACGTCCATTCTGATGATCATACTCATGTTGCTTATCATTGTGTTTCTGAGTGTTTTCTTTTGCGTTAACATCTATTCAGAGACCATTGAAGTCGCGTATCTGGGCAAAGATCTAATTAACAAGACAATCACAGATCGTCCTGAACTAATTGATATTCTGCCTGCCAATATACAAGCGTCCATTGATGATGCGCTCGATAATGCGCACCATTATGGTCGCCGTAAGATTGAGACCTACATTGATGATTGGCTCGCGGATGCGGACAAGGTGCATGCCACCAAGCTGAAAGAGCAAATTCTGGATGTCTGGGACAGGCTCATACAGTATTGGATAGATTTCAATAAGGCGGGCACCTCCTATGGACCGCGGGTGCCCACGGATGCCCTCAAGAGCACCTTCGGCGAGATTGTCGATAATCCAGAGCTAGTTTTAGTGGCAAAACAGGGTATCATTGGCTGGGCGCAAAGCAACACGCAGACAATTCTCGAGGTGGCCGAATCCCTTTGGCACATCATACGCACGAATCTCTCCATGATCATGGGCGTTACGGGGGAGATCCTCTCGCTGCTGCTGTCGGGCGGACAGGCATGCATTGAGTTCATATTGGATATGATCGTGTTCTTCACAGCTTTGTTCTATCTGCTGTCCAGCAGTCAGGAGAAGTATGCGCCCATGCAGATAACCAAATATATGGGCTACTCTGCCTCGGGCACCAAAGTCGCTGATGCCTTGGAGAATTCCATTACAGTTGTGCTCGTATCTATGTTCAAGTGCTCCACTTTTACGGGATTGTTCACCTGGCTGGTGCACACGGTGTTTGGCGCACGTATTGTGTTTCTGCCCTCCGCTTTGGCTGCTCTGCTGGCGGCGGCTCCTTTCCTGGGCAGCTACTGGTGTGCAGTGCCCGCCTTTCTGGAGCTCTGGCTGGCGCAGGATCGTTTCTATGCGGGCCTAATACTCTTCCTATTGCAATTCTTTGTGCCCTCATCCTTTGAGACGGCCATCTATGCAGATCTAAAGGGTGGTGGACATCCTTACCTCAATGGCCTGGCCATTGCAGGCGGTATGTATTGGATTGGCTGGCAAGGCGCCATATTTGGGCCACTAATGCTGTGCTTCTTCATTGGAATATTTGAAGTGGCCACCTTGGCCATGCGCACGAATCAGGAGCCCAGGCGCAGCTCGGATGAGGAAACGCGCACCACGTGAGTCGGCTGCATGGCGTTAGTGGAATAGCAAGAACTTCGAATTTCATTTAATACTCATTGCGAATCTAACAATCCAGTTGGCCAACTTACTGAGCTTGTGTACCTACTAATGAATGTCAAGCTAGAGATGCTAAGCAAAACTTTGTTGATTTTTGTTCGTCTTTTTTGTACTAAAATTTTTAAGTATGCAAATAATTGATGCCGTCTCTACAAATGTGTATTGACGCTAATGTATTTTCCTAATGATCTTTTATGTTAAGCTTATATACCCTTGAGAGTATATGTATCAGTGTATCCAGTCCGTCAGAATGTCCATTAATTGTTAGAACTGTCTAGCCATTTAGTGTTTAAAGAAATGTAATATAATTTAATTTTAAATGAAAGCAAATGGAGCCATTTATATATTGAAATGTTCTAATAATGTTAGTCAAGGGTATATAGGCTTAGTTCTAGCCCAAGTTAGCTGTCTAGCTATACTATATACTTTTGCATTTCTCTTGTTTGTATTGTATATAATGAGAGATAATAAGAAATAGAGATGTTTGGCTTAAGCTTGATTATAGAACCGCCAACCGGTTCCAAGTACGTACCTTATTTTATCGCTCGCTACACATGTGATTTGTTTAAGCTTCTGTTTGAAACTCTGTTGCAAATAAATGTCATTATGTACTAACATAATGTTAACAAATGTTGAGGTAAAATATTTTGTCTGGGAAAAGAATTGTTCAGGAAAAAAATGTTTAAGAAAAATCAATGTTCAGGAAAATAAAATGTTTCAGGAAAAATAAATGCTCAGGAAAAAAAGATTCTCGGCCGAAGCCAAAGTTGGTTGAATTCAATCAGACAGGTCAATAATCGCACGCTTAAACCATTCGAGAATTGTAAGCAGCAAAAGCTTTACAATTGTTCTTAAAGGTATGCAGAAGCTTTTTAACAAAGTTAGTATTTGTATCGCATACTCTTGGGCATTTTTTTTGTTTTATTATTAAAAATTGGTATATTTATACTCTTTTCGAAGAAAATAGTAAATTAAGTTTGTGCTGAAGTTTGTAACGCATAGAAGTAAGCGTCGGAGACCCCCAAAAGTTACTGCCAGTATGTTTATAATGACAAAACAAATTGATCTAGCCATGTCCGTCTGTCTGTCTGTCTGTCTGTCTGTCTGTCTGTCTGTCTGTATGTATGCAAACTAGTCCCTCAGTTTTTGAGCTTTCGCGATGCAACTTTGCACAGACACTTATTATTCAAGGGGACAGCACATTGGTCGTAGCCGGCCGGATCGGAATACTATATTTTATAGTTGCCATACAACTTGAAGTCGGTTTTGGCCATATATCCGATCTTTTCAAAGCTATCGCCTTAAATTTCCTAGTACACTTGAACATCCTTATAAAATTATTATTATTATTATTATTATAAAATATTTCCCACTTCTTTTTGTTTTTAACTATAGTTCAGAAAGAAGAAATACATTAAGTGCATATAGGCATAAAAGAACTTATGTTTCGAACTTCAAACAGTCAAGAGTATATAATAAACTATCGATTAGTAAGTTGCATATGTCCCATAGCTAGCTTTCTGGCTGAAGTGCCTGCTGTTGCAGTCTTGTGTCGTGCTTAAGCACTTGTCTCAGTTTCGCTGGTAAGCTTCTTTTCGTTTCCTGTTCTTTCTCGCACATCCTGCCACGCTGCCCCCCCCAAACACCCAACCACCACCTCAGTCCTTGTCTTTGCTGATGTACATATCTGTAATTTTGTAAGTTTTAAACTGCAGCACAAGTTGGCGGCTGGTCTTTGACAGCTGCATATACAGCCTGATGCACGCGCTTTATCTTCGCAGTGGTTCCTTAGCCAGCTGGCTAGCTTAAGGCCTGTGCGGGTGGAGCTTATGGGGTATGGTGTATGTGGGGGGGGGGTAAGGTAAACGTCAAGTCAACAGCTGATGTCATCTTCTCGCCCCGCGCCTGCACTTTGACTGCTTCTTTTACATGCAGTCAGTCAAGTTGGCAGCAAAAAAAACTTTGGCCCAAGCAAAAGGTGTAACATGTCTGTGCTTGCTACCTTGCAGCAGCAACAACAGCAACAGCAGCAGCATCAGCAGCAGCAGCAGCATCAGTAGAGCCAGCTGTCAAAATGACAGTTGAAAAAACAAACGAGGCGTCGGCAGTTGGATGGCCTTAAGAGTGGGGCTGGGCTTAGGGGGGCGCTGCTGGTCTGTACGCAACATTTGATAAACTTTTCAAAAACATACACACACACACTGAAGAAACCTGTGCACAAGATTTGCGCCTCGCAACTCACTTGCTTCACTTGGTCTACTCGCATGCAACACATTTCTGGACGCGTGTTGCAGCTGCCAACCAAGCAACCAAAAAAAAGAGAACCTAAAAAAAACAACAAGCAGCAGACTAGAAGTTTTGCCAACTGCTAGCTGTGGGTGGTGGCAGGGGGAATACAGTTCTTGCCACAAGTCAAGTTTTGACTAAACTAATTATATGCGCAAAAAGAAATCAAAGCTCCTCGACACTTGAGAGCTCATGCACACACACGCACACGAGTGTGCGCCACGCCCACCTATTCGAAAGGGGGCGGGCGCGCTTTTGATGTGCCGCCGTCAAAAGGCGATCGACAGCAGTGGCACAACAAAAGGCGCGAAATCAAAGCGAACGCATCCTTCCACAAGGCCAAAGGACTTGGGCCGCCACTTCACATCGACGGCGGCGACGGCTGTGAAAATTCTCAAGTGTTTTTCGCACGCATTTTCAATAAATTTCTGCTTGCTTTTTATACTCTTTTTGAAGAAAATAGTATATTAAGTTTGTGCTGATGTTTGTAACGCATCGAAGGAAGCGTCGGAGACCCCCAAAAGTCACTGCCAGTATGCTTAGAATGACAAAACAAATTGATCTAGCCATGTCCGTCTGTCTGTCTGTCTGTCTGTCTGTCTGTATGTATGCAAACTAGTCCCTCATTTTTGGAGCTATCGTGATAAAACTTAGCACAGAGACTTATTATTCAAAGGGACAGCACATTGGTCGGAACCGGCCAGATCGGACCACTATATCTTGTAGCTGCCATACAACTGAAAAAAATTTAATATTCTTAAAAAAAATAATTTGAAATGCCACACGATAAAATGAATTATTACAGCATATGAAAGTGCTGCAGTTGGCTGAATGAAAATTGTCTAAAGGTTCGAAAAGAGTATAAAATCTTCGGCACGCCGAAGATAATCCTTTCCCACTTTTTTTTTCTGTTTGCTCTTGGTTTTGAGCTCTTGACTGTGTTCCCTATTGTGTTATTGTTGTGGCTCAGTGGTTGCTTGGTGGTTTGCTGGGTGGTGCTGGGTCTGGCCTGTGATATGAAGCAGAAGGAATTTATTATTCTAATGAGCTGAACATAAGCTATTGAATCAATCGTTGGACTTCAAGTGTTTCAATACGCAATTGTTATCGTTATTTTAGCCATATCATCTGCCTGTCAAAGTGCATGTTAACAAATACTGCAGTTTGACAAGATGCTAGATAGCATTGTGTTTTCTCATTCCTCAATTTTGTGAAATGGTCCCAAAGAGAAACAAATATAATGTGCATATTTAAATCTTATTCACAACAAATGCTTACAAAAATTATAATGCTTCTAAAAGCGTTTATTTTATATAAATATTATAAGAAAAGTATTTTTTCTCTCCATAAACGAACATTTTCTAAAGGTTTGCTTCTCATTTTTGTATATATTTTCTATGAAATAGAAATAATATTTGGTTTTTTGCAAAAGAATCACAACAATTTATAAAGATTTTGCCTGAAATAAGCATAAATTAGTTAAATGAATAAACTCAAATGAAATTAAGAAAGTTTTCTTTGGAATTATTACAGTTTTACTACTTCAACTACAGAGAAAATACACATGAAATGTTGAAAAAGTTTTGAAACATGAAAAACTCGCCACAAACTAAATAAGTTTTTTACTCAACTTGTGGTTTATGCTAATCTAATATTTATGGAACTCCGCCGAAATTTGTATTCTTAAATAAAATGTATATCTCTTAAGTATCTTATATTTCTTATATTTGTATAAAATAAATGTATGTAATTAAACGAGCAGCCTGATGCTTATAGATAATCAAATTCAAAAGATTATTATGATAATTATATTTTATTTTATTTAGATCTAGAAATCTCTTGAATTTGCACCTGTGGACTGAGTTTTGTACACCTGTTGTTCCCTCGCCCGTGGGGGAGCTGCCATCTTCTGCCCAGCTTCCCCCAGACCGAATCTAACACGAAATCAACCATGCAAATTTCCTAAGCTTACCACAAGACGGCAACGCCGCCAGGTCCTGTGAGTCCTGTGAGGGCGCGAGGGGGCGGGGCGATAAACAGGAGCAGGACAGGACAGGACAGCTCCAAAGTGAAATAGCGAACCAGTCAGCCAGGCAGCAAATGCGTCAACTTAATTAGCAGCGTCACGTTTATAGCACTGGAGTCCTGGTGGGGGAGTGGGGGAGTGGGGCAGTGGGGGTTGCTCGGGCATATTGTTTAATATTGTTTTCGTTATTTTTTTCTCGTTTATTCGTTGGGCATCCTTGAACCTCCTGCCTGGCAGTGAGAACGTGGGGCCCGGTTCGGTTTCGTGTTAATTGTTGCGCCTCACACAAAATTAATGAACTCAAGTTGTTTGTGTTGTTTTTTTTTGTGGGGCGAGCTTAGGGTATTATTTCTTTTTCCGACAAATTCCTTAACGGAAATTGATACGCTCTGTGTGGGGACTGGGGGATTGGATTGGATTGGATTGGATTGGTGGGAGTGGCTTGTCATTGCCTTGAATGACATAATCTAATTGAAAAGCCATTTAAGCGTGCTGCATGATAATTTTTTTGTTTTTCCTCCGCAGGCTACCCCCCACCCCCCACACACACACACACACACACACACATACACCCCCAAGTGAAATGTGAAGCTGGAAGTTCTTAACGTGATTTGAATTGATAATTTGCAACAATTAGGCAATGCCTATGAAATTTGTCAGGCAGCTGGCAAAAGTTGACGTCAAATTCGCGCATGTTTAATTGAATCGAATGAAGTTTGACAGCTACTTCAGAGGGGTTGCTGCTATGTGTGTGTGTGTGTGTGTGGGTTAAGGGTGAGGGCTGTCCACTTGAAAGTGACATCTAAATGAGCGCAAGTTAAGTGTTGCAAGTTGGCGAAAGTTACTCAACTTACATGGTATGAGGGAAAATGGTGGTTCTTCTTATGGCAGTTTTTCTTTTACGGTAGCTACGTGCGCCACCTGCCGGCCAGCGGCTGCAACTCTGCAGTTGTCACGTGACATACGATATTTGAGTTTTTGAGTTTTTCGTAGCTCTTAACTAGATTTCTGCTTTGCTTTGTGCACTCTATGCACCCCGGACAAGTGCACAGTGCACCCCATTGAAAATACTAGATCCACCCCCCCACCCCCCCATCAACCACTTTGTGCAGCCGCTGCCACACAATGGAAGTTTCTCGTTGTCTGCTTAGCTCGACATCCGCGTCGTCGCTCCCATCTATGAGGTGTTAATGCTTTGTAAAGTTTACACAACAAGAACGACAACAGCAACAAAAAGTTAAAGCGTATGTGTGTGTGTGTGTGTGTGTGAGGGGGGTGGGGGTAGTTGATTCCGATGACGAGGTTAGCACAAAAAGCTCGTCGAGCTGCACCATAAAAAATGCCAACCACAAAGCATTTTTATGAGTTTCGTGTATGTGTCTGTGCTCTTTTCTTTCATTCATTCTGGGTGTTGTGTTTTTTTTTCGTATTTCGTTTTTTCGTTGTTATTTAAGTGGCTTTTACTTAGTATGCCAAAACTTGGCACTGTCCTGGCTCAGTTCGGTTGCTGTTGTTGTCATTGTTGATATATGTATGTACGAGTTGGTAACTCGCTTCTGGTAAGCTTTACTTTGCTGCCACTACCCGAACCACCCAAAGGCAGTGGGAACAGAAGCTTGGCATAGAATATACGAATAAAGACGATCGACAGTTTTTCGCCAGCTTTCAGCTGAGCTTTACGTTACGGAGATGGGCCTATAATGATTTGTAAGTGTATTTAATTTTTTTTAACATAATATCGACTCTTAGTGTTTAAATATTGTTATATTGTTTATCATATATCCTACCATTACATTTTCTGTCCAAAACCGTATCTGTGTTTATACTCTTTTCGAAGAAAATAGTATATTAAGTTTGTCCTGAAGTTTGTAACGCATAGAAGGAAGCGTCGGAGACCCCAAAAGTTACTGCCAGTATGTTTATAATGACAAAACAAATTGATCTAGCCATGTCCGTCTGTCTCTCTGTCTGTCTGTCTGTATGAATGCAAACTAGTCCCTCAGTTTTTGAGCTATTACGATAAAACTTTGCACAGATACTTATTATTCAAAGAGACATCACATTGGTTGGAGCCGGCTGGATCGGATCACTATATCTTATAGTTGCTATACAACTCGAAGTCTTGTCTTCTTAGAACAAAAAAAAAAAAATTACGCGACAAAACGATTTTGTACAGTTTATGAAATTTCACTGGTGCAGTTGGCAGAGTGAAAATTGCCTATAGGTTCGAAAAGAGTATAAAATCTTCGGCACGCCGAAGATAATCCTTCCCCACTTGTTATACCCTGAACCCATTAAAAATGGGTAAAAAGGGTATTATGGTTTTGTGCAAAAGTATGTAACAGGCATAAGGAAGCATCTCCGACCATATAAAGTATATATATTCTTGATCAGTATCAACAGTCGAGTCGATTTAGCCATGTCCGTCTGTCTGTCTGTCCGTCCGTCCGTCCGTCCGTCCGTCCGTCTGTCTGTATGAACACGCGGATATCAGAGACTACAAGAGCTAGAGACTTCATATTTGGAATATAAGTTCTCGTAGTCCCGGGACAGATCAAGTTTATTTCATTTGATCGATAACTCGTCCCGTTTAAATGTTATCGATAAATTTCGATTTCAGACTAGCGATTTTGGGCCTTAACTTAAAAGTTATAAGAGCTAGAGGCCCCAAATTTGGCATGTATAATCTCGAATAGCATACACATGTAAAAAATTTTTCACTTTTTGGATACCACCCCCCAATTCGCCCAAAAATTCAAAAAACTCATTTTTGAAGGTATGACCTTGCAATTTGGTTTGGTCACACATTTTATAGCCAATGTTATGTCGTACAAATTTTAAAAAGATCGGACAATAAACACAGAAGTTATTTAAGATTTTACTTTCCATTGTGTGGGGCTCAGTGAAAAAGCAAGATAACTGCTTAAACCGCAGGCACTGCTTGCAGAATGTGTGTGTTTGTATGTATGCACACTATTGGGCAAGTATGAATGGATGTCAGAACTGGGTTCAGGGTATCTCCTAGTCGGGCAGTCCCGACTAGAGCACTCTTACTTGTTTTTTATTAATTTAAGACATAAGTATTTAGTCGAGCTTTTGGAAAAGTTAGCCAACATGGGGAAAATAGTTGGATATTTGTTTCTCTTTCGATCGGCTTGAACCTAATTTCTAAAGATTTAGTTTATATTATATTAAACCAACAGGATTAATGGATAGCAAATTGTTACAGCTGCATTTTTACGATTGATTAAGACGTATGCGTTGAAAGTAGTTGAGTTTTTACTACGATCGTAATATTTTACAGATCTTGAAAAATGGAATGCCTTTTAAGACTGAGAAGCAGCCATTGAGAATGGAATTCATATATGTGATTGATACATTTATACTACATTTGATAAATCATAAAGTTTCTTCAAATATTTGACTGTAATGAGTATAAGTTTTCTCATTAGTCACATTGTGTAAGCTAGTTCAAAGCCCCTAAAATCCTAAAGGCGTGGTGCTTTTCTATGGAATCTTGCAAGGAAAATAAAACGATCAAGTCGGCTTGGTTCGTTGAATAATATACTAGAGCGACCTCTTTACGTTAAGTTTAAGATGATATGGAGTAACTTTAAAACTGAATGTGCTCACATGTACATACATATATATTAAATAAAATAAACGCGTATCGTTGCCCATTTACGAAATTTGTCGTCTGTCGTTGTCGTTGTCGTTGTCGCATTTTGGGCAACTCTTGGGTTCAAATGGAAGCCGAGCACACACTTAAAATAGTTTTATTTCAATTAACAACAGAAATTCGATGAGTTTATTTGGTGTTGTTGCGTTTTATGCGAGACAAGATAAGAGCAATGGCGGCGGCACAACATTTTATGCCCAGCTTCGGCTACGGTCCATGGGTCCAGCCAATGCGGGAAACGGGAGGGGGACGAAGAGTGGGGCAGTAAGGAGGAGGGGTGGCCGTTTGGGGGCATTGCGTGCTTAACTGCTGCACAGTAACTCGTATAAAGCCGAAATGCTGCTCCTGTGTGTGTGAGTGTGTGTGTGTGTGTGTGTGATAATGTTGACAGATAATAAACTCGGAAAATTACAAAATTACAATCAACATATATACAAACGGAGAAACAGAGACAGAGAGAGAGAGACAGAGAGGGAGAGAGTGAGATAGAAGGACATTTGCAAAAATGTCACATGCATGGGGACGCTGCTAATGGCGCACCATTGTCCTGGGCCGGTTAGTGGGTATGCCCAATTTTATGACTGGAGTGGCAGTCTTTTGGGTGCCTGAGCCTGGGCATTTGGGGCCATTTTGGCGTCATGGCGAACGTAAATTTGCCACCACAAAACTATTCAATTGAAAGTTATTTACGTTTATTGTTTCATTTCATTGCCAGTTGGCAAACATTTCGAATGCCACCCCCGCCAAGCCGCCAATCCCGAGTAATTCAAAGTCAAAAGTTATGCTACAGCCCCAACACACACACATGCACGCCTGCTGCTCGTCTTGGTATGTGTGAGCTTGCGTATAGCTAGCCGATCAGAACGCGCGACTCAAGCATACGTGAGATGTGTCCGTGTGTGCGTCCGTGTGTGTGTGTGGGAGAGCTTTGAATAGTTGCTTGAGAGGCGGCTTTAAGCGCCAGCGAACAATTGAGAGACGCTTTGATTTATGGCCAAATGCCATTAGGCCCGGGCAGGCCATCGATTAGCCACAGTTTGCCGAGCAGTGCTCGAAATCTATACTTCCGTTGTTAATCATTGGCATCACTTAATGGCCCCTTCCGTTTTCCGCCACTCACCGACAAAAGCACACACACACACACACACAGAAAAATGCAATGAACTAGACAAGCACCAGCAGCAGACAGAGCCACAGTCACAGTCGTAGTCGTAGTCGCAGTCAAGTGGTTCCGTGTTTCGGTGGTTCGATGAGGGGCAACTGCGAACACGCCCTTCAATTACAAATCTATGCGACTATGCGACTATGCCGACTTGCTTCTTTCTGACTCGCCTGCGCAGATAATCTGCTAAAGGACTTCCGCCCGGTGCGTGTGCTGCGTGCAAAAAAAATAAATAAAGATTTTGGGAATAAAAGGAAGGACTGAACGGGCAAACAGTGGAAGCAACAGTGGGACCTTCCGATTACTTACGCAGCAAAAACCTCAGTTATAAGGAATCGAAATTCTATTAAGTCTTATTAACTTTGCCTTTGAGTCATTGGCATCTAAAGTAAGTTGCCACTTTTAAGTTGGCAAGTATTTAAATCTTAATTTTTAATCGTTTCTGATCCCTCTGAACATCATTTGAAAATGGAATCAGGTCAGAATGTTTCAAATATAAGTATATAATTGTCGAATTTTCCTAGCTGTCCAACATTTTTGTACATTCATATAATAATGGTTTTCAAGTTTTGAAAATAAATGTTTTTTTTTTGTTAAATTATCCGTGGTGCTTTAAAATATATAGTATGTTTTCTATACACTTAATTTTCAAACATGTTTGAAAGGTTACAGGTACTTATTGTTCTGATATCGTTTCTTATTTTTGCATAAGGTTTTTTCCATTTTAAGTTGACATACAAAATTTTTCAGAATTTAATAAATGAAATGCACAAAAATTGTTTTTTCCTTAAAAAAACAAAAAAAAATGTTTGCACTATATTGCAGAGTTGATCGATTTTGATGCATATAAGAAATGTATGTACTAACATTGAATTATGTGCTTATATAGGGCTTATATACGATCTTTAGTATTTCTCAGCCAGACTCCATTAGCTGCAATCAGTTTGTCTTTTATTTCGATAAAATAGCCCACAATGCGCTTGTTCAGGACTGTAACTGAAAACGTAATGATATACGGCCGTAAAATCGAATCGCGGCGTGAGAGACGTGTTCCAACACACACACACACACACACATTCGCATACACACAGAACACACAGGGAAGGCTTTAAGTGCTCGCTGCTGTTGTACTTCTTTGGAACAACCATAGTTCCCAATGTACGGCTGGCATCTACGGTTACGGCGGCTATGGAGTAGGGCCATGGCTACGGCTTTTTGGCAAGTTCCTTGGACAGATTCAACAGACTTCGACTCCGGCTCCGACTCCGACTCCGACTCCAACTCCGTCGACGTCGTCCTTTGTGCATTGGCGTGGATTTCTTGGCGCTGCAGCCAAAATTTATTGCGCCGCTGTGCCGTGTTGCGTGTCCACACAGACGAGTACGAGGACGAGAACGAAGACCAAAGCAAAGACGAAGACGAAGACATTGCCCAGCGGGTTGGATGTCCTGCTGCCCGGCACGACGCCAGCGCCTTCTGCCTCCTGCCTCCTGCGTCCTGCGTCCTGCGAGCCTGCCTGCATTTCGGGTAGGCGTTGGCATTGCGTTTTCGCCGGCCGTGTTGAAATTGACAGCAAAATAATTGGTTGATTATTTATGAGACAAACGAGCGAGACGACTTGCCCCCCCCCCCAAAGCAGCCAACCAAGCATTCAGCTAGCCAAAGTTTGTTTAGGCCGCATTTAAATCAATGCCAGCCTAGGGTTTTTATTTATTCGCGTGGCCGTGCAACAGGAAGACTCTAAAGTTTGGCAGCTGAATGAGTCAAGCCAGTGACGCTGGCGCATCCTTCAGTTAATTCCAGCGAATATACTGAGCATGGAGAACAGCACGTATGCGTATCCTTTTTCGAGCTAAGTTGATACATAAAACATGCATGCATTTTTTTGATTGAATAATTAGAGCATATGCTACTTGCTTTTGTTCGGCATAAATATATTTTGATAAGCTGTACTCTTAGCTTTCGAACATTTTACTACTCTCCAGCGTAATTAGACGGAAGTTTGTATCAAATTAAAAACTAAATATTAGACTTTCGAATTGCATTCAAAGTTTTGTTCGGTTAACAAAAAAGAAAAAAGTAAATCGAATTTTGTAGCTTGTTTAAATACTAATATATGCCGATTAGTGTAATACTAGTTACCTTTATAGAAATAGTAGCAAAAATAAAGAAATATACAAAAACTATTTAAAAATACGCAAATGAGTAGCCAATTTTAACATTCCATATTCTAACATTTTATTATCTTTAAATATTGCTGATTAGTACTTTAAATAATAAGCTGAAGCTTGTAGCACCAGGAAAAATGCGCAATAAATATTAATAATAATAAACACTTTTTGATCTTGGCAACAATCTGTTCAAACTGTCCCAATATGATAATAACTAGGCCTTTAAAATATTTTAAGAATCGAATCAACATAATCATGTAGTTCTTAGTCGATCGAAAACTGAGCCGTATGTATATCGTAGAGCGAGTAATGCTGTAAATATGAATATAACAATCGAATGAAAAGTTCATCAGTAGAGTACAAACTAATCGTATGCCAGAGAAGACTCTGTTAAGTCCCCGAGAGAGGGAGGGGGAGTTAGAGTGGAAGTGGAAGTGGAGCTTGGGCCTTGTCATGGGGCAACATGAGCCACGCCCTCTCACTGGCTTTGATGTTGCAAGAGGCATACAACTGATTGTTATCCAAATAGTTATTTAAGCAATTCAAATTGTGGTAATTAAAAATGGCCAAAAGGCCACACACACACACACATGCTCATGAAAGAGGTAAACGGAATGGGATGGGAGTGAGGTAGTGGGGACTTAGGCTGAGATGGGAAACAGTGGCTATACCTAGACAATGGTTAAGGCAGGCACTTGACATATGGAGCCGGGGTTCTTGGGCACATGAGTGAGAGCCAGTGCTGGCGCCCATTGCCTGCGGCTGGCTGTTATTATTTTTGTCACTGACAAAGCAAATCACCGAAAACCAACAAAAGCAAAAGCCGCACAGGAACACACACGCACACACACATGCACACGACACACACACACACACACACACACACACACACACACAGGCAGAGGAGTAACAAACGACGTCGCCGGCAGCAGCAGCAGGGAAAAAAGGCCTCCCGTTTGGAGCAGAAGCCTCTGGCGGAGGAGCCTATGTAGTAGGACTGTGGCCAGTCCAGGCAATTTTCCTGTTGAATTATGAGGATATTTGTTTCGTCATGAAAGATTGGCCCCGGCCCGGCAGCTGCATTCACTCTCTCATTGTAATCCTTGCACAACGGGGCCGACTGGGATGTTCTTTTTTTCTTCCTGTTCTTGTGTTCTTCTCTGTTGTGTTCCTGGGATTTGTGCTGCTCCTTTTGGTGGGGCAGCCTTTTCAATTTGTTGCTGTTGTTATTGTTGATGTCGCTGGCCGCTGGCCGCAACAGAATCGTCAACTTTGCCTTCGTCTAGAGCTTACCAAATGCACTGCTGCCGCACACTGGGGCGCTGCAAGTGAAATGCACTCCAGTGACTCCTGGGACTCGGGGTTGCGGGCTCGGTGTGTTAGGTGTCAAGCAGGGCGGGGGACGGGTGTCACGACCAAAAGGGCAAACAAGCACACACATCACACACATGTAGTCGGTGAATCTGCAACTGTAACACATGAGTCTTAGCCGGACCACGGACTGGCCCGATTGCATCTACAATTCATAGAAATTTCAAACGATGCGTAAACGAAAACGGAAAATGCACAGCAGAAGCAGAAGCAGACGCAGACGCAGCAGTAGAATCAGAGGCAGAATCAGAATCAGAATCAGAAGCAGCAAAGGGAGACACGGATGAGGAAGGAGCTGGCAGGACGGCTCAGAACGTGGCCAACTCTTGGTCATCTTTTCACTCTGGGATCCGGGGTCAAAGTAAACGAAATTGTTCAACGCATCGCAATGCAACTCTTCTGGGCAAGGACCCAAAATTGCGTTTTTCGAAATGCATGTGACGAGCGTAAGCGGAACAGAGATGCAGATATCCAGAGCAACAGAGAGAGAGAGAGAGAGAGAGAGAGAGAGAGAGGGAGGGAGGGAGTGAGAGTGAGAGTTAGTTTGGGTAAAGGAGCCTGGCAAATCCGACTTTGGTTGATGATGAGTGTCGTTATCGCTTTTGTGTAGCTTCGTTTTTGTCAGAGCTCTCTGCGAGTGGGCGCCACTTGGAGCCAGGGCACGGAGCAGCAGAAGGAGCGCTGGGGGCTGCGAGCGTATTCCAACTGAAAGTTGAATTTACATTTCGATATAAGGCCCGGTTCGGGGCCAAGGCACAGCAGCAGTGCACAAAACAATCAAGAAAAGCAATTGCTGCAGTTGTGGCACAGGCTCTGCCGGAAAAGCGTCGCAGTCGGCGTCGCAGTCGGCATCGTTGTCGTAGTCGGACGATGATGTAGCTGCACGGATTGATTTACGTTCGAAAAGATTTCTCAAGTGCGACACTGTGTGCATAGCACAGTTATGCAAACATCCCCACCACCCGCCCACATCCCCCTCTCATTCCATTTCATTCCATGACTGCACATTTTTCTATATGTTTCACTTGTAGTTTTGCATTTTGACTACTTGGCTTTGCTAGAGGGAGTGAGAGTGAGAGAGACAGAGAGAGAGAGAGTGAGAGCCAACGACTGAGATTTATCAAAAGGTAATTTATATATGTGGGTGTGTAATTTATATATAGATATATAGTACACCCCACTCCGACTCCGACTCCGACTCCCTCTTCCACAACCCACAACCCACCCACAAGGCCCCACATGCATTGAGCTTTGTTTACGTTGCTGTCTGTTTGCTGTTGGGCTGCCAGCTCCTTCTGCTCCTCCTGATCCGACTGCTGACTGCTGCTTGCAACTCGCTGTTGCAGCTTGCATTTGCAACTTACACAACAATTTTAAGAGAATTTCGTTGCAAATAAATCGCCTGCCCAAGCATGACATACGACCGAGAGCCCCCCGCCCCCCGGGCAGAGTGGGTCCCAGTGTCGGCATCGGCATTGGCATCGGCATCGCAATCGGAGTCTAGGACACAAGCAGAGACCACCTCGAACATGATTTGGATGCCACTCACACACACTGGCTTACACATCTCGGTGCATGCAACCATTATAATTATATATTGTAGTATAGTCCAGAACGCTTTTACCTTTGCCAAATCTCGCAAAGCATCTGGAAAAAGTTAATTTTTCCAGATGAATTCAATTGCTTTGTGAAAATCGACTTACCATCTACAAACTTATGGAAGTCTTAGGAAGTCTAAGCATATTACGGCTACTCCTTTCATTTTATTATTTTGAATTCGAAATTATATCTGACAACCGTTTTTATGCTTTAATAAATAAATGAGGGGTAGTAAAGGATATTTATACTCTTTACGATGAAAATAGTATATTAAGTTAGTGCCAGAAGCTTGTAATACATAGAAGGAAGCGTCGGAGACCCCCAAAAGTTGCCAGTATGCTTAGAATGACAAAAACAAATTGATCTAGCCATGTCCGTCTGTCTGTCTGTCTGTCTGTATGTCTGTATGTCCGTCTGTCTGTCTGTATGTATGCAAACTAAACCCTCTGTTTTTGAGCTATCGCGATGAAACTTTGCACAGAACCTTATTATTCAAAGGGACAGCACATTAGTCGAAACCTGCCAGATCGGAGTACTATATCTTATATCTGCCATATAGCTGGAAGTCGGTTTTGGCTTCAATTTCCTTTAAACACTTAAACATACTTATTACTCATCAATGTTTAAAATTTCAAAAGATTGGGTCATAAGTAGCGAAGATATGCGTCATTAAATATTCTGGAAAGAATAGGGTCCATTTTTCAATTTCATAAATTTTGTCTAATTTTTTTTCAAATTTAAAGTAGCCCGAGTGAAAATTGCAAAAAGGATCGAAGATCCATCCCCAATTGAGTTTTATATTTTCAAAAGACTGCTCCAGAAAATGTACCATAGTAAAAAAGTATTCAGATCTGTCATAAATATGAGAAGTTGATGCCGGATATAGAAATATAATAGAATATAGAAATCACACGGAATACAAGTGTGTTTTAGTTGGGAATACACGACTGTTAGATACCCCGAACCAGTTACTTATCACTGGAATCCAGAAAAAATCCATTTTTTTTTTCAAATTGTGTTTGCTATATACATTACACATTTGGTGCTCTAGATAATACAACTTTCAACTTATGGCCCAAAGTTTCTAATGGGTTCAGAATATAGTAACTAAAAAACAAGTGAGAACGTTGCAGTCGAGCGGAGCCGACTGCGTAATACTCTGATACCATTTTAAGAACAGCTGAAAGCAAGTGAACAGAAAATTTTTGCTGGTGTTTGGGTGACCCGAAATCGGCATTCCAAGTTTTTGGGAACGGGAGGGGCATGGTCGATCTTAAGAGGGTGACCAGAAGTCTATCTACCAATTTTGGTGACTCTAGCTCTAAAACTGTGGAAGATATAAGCTTTCGCGATTTTGGGGGCGGGAAGGGGCGTGGCCCCAAAAATTTGGCCGATCTTTAGAGGGAGTGACAAGAAGTCTATTTTACAAATTTCTTGACTCTAGCTCTAAAACTGTGGAAGATATACATTTTCGCGATTTTTGGGGGCGGGAGGGGCGTGGCCCCAAATTTTTTTTTACCGATATTTAGAGGGCTGACCAGAATTCTATCTTCCAAGTTTAATGACTCTAGCTCTGAAACTGTGGAAGATATAAATTTTCGCGATTTTTGGGGGCGGGAGGGGCGGGGCCCCAAAATTTTTTGCCGATCTTTAGGGGGGCTGACAATAAGTCTATCCTCCAATTTTTGTGACTCTAGCTCTAAAACTGTGGAAGATATAAATTTTCGCGATTTTTGGGGGCGGGAGGGGGCGGGGCCCCAAAATTTTTTTGCCGATCTTTAGGGGGCTGACAATAAGTCTATCCTCCAATTTTGGTGACTCTAGCTCTAAAACTGTGGAAGATATAAATTTTCGCGATTTTTGGGGGCGGGAGGGGGCGGGGCCCCAAAATTTTTTGCCGATCTTTGGGGGGGCTGACAATAAGTCTATCCTCCAATTTTGGTGGCCCTAGCTCTTAAACTGTGCGAGATATAGGCTTCCGTGTTTCGTGGGGGCGGGGTGGCTGGGGGGCGTTCTAGTGGGCGTGGCCGGAAAAATCCAGGACGCAATCTTTTGGGCTGGTCAGCCCTAGTCTAAATTCCAAATTTTGGGACTCTAGCTTCAAAATTGCGGGAAATATACACGTGTTATCGAATTGTGCATTCATGTATATCGATTTTCGCGATTACGGGGGCGGGAGTGGGCGTGGTCGAAATTTTGTTTCTGTAATCTGTAGAGGACGTCACCAGTAATATATATTCCAAATATGGTGACTTTAGCTCTAAAACTGCGGGAGATATAAGCATTTCAAATTAATTTTGGAGGGGGGGCTGGTGGGCGTTATAATGGGCGTGGCCGATTAACCTAGGATCCAATTTTTTTGGGAGGTCACCAGCAATATACCTACCAAATTTGATTACTCTAGCTTCAAAATTGTGGGAGTTATTCACGTTTAATCGATTTGTGATTTGAGGTGTATCGACATGTTATCGATTTGCCAGCCTCCCAGTGGGCGTGGCATAAATTTGGAATAAACTTGATCTGAAGCAGATAGCTATAATCATAACGCAAAAGATTTCAAGAGTCTATCTAATATCGTTTCGGAAATACGCGCGTTCATCCAGACAGACAGACGGACAGACGGACAGACGGACAGACGGACGGCCTGACGGACATTCGACAAAACCAATATACTATGAGTACCTTCGGTATCAGAGTATAATGATAGCTTGTAAAGAGCTTTTTGATTTCCGAGAAATGCTCTTTAAAGACTTCAAACTCACATAGTTCAAGAGGAACCCCGACAAATAAAATCCATAAGTACTAGCAACAATTGTCTTGATTTTCATGGATTAAATTAATTAATTTAACTAATGCAAAATATTTCAATGCAATGATGGGTGCGCAAATGTTGCAGTGGGCTCAATAAGGAGCTGGGCAATACCCAAGCAGTAGTGCAAATGACAACTGCAGATTGTGTCACAGCGCAGGCAGAGTCCAGGACCCAGAGCCCAGAGCCCAGAGCCCAGGTTTATAAGGGGGACGATCAGATACGGCAAACATGACGGGCTGAAGCGCAAATGCATAAATTCAATTTTCGCAAAGCAAAAGAAAGTAAAAAGTTGCATAATTTAGCGCTGTCTATAGACACGGCTCAAAGGACAATGGATGGGTGGATGTGGTCGCTATTCGCAGTTCGCTATTCGCCTGTATCAATGGCCAAAGGAGGTGGCGCGGAGTGACAACGTGATGTAAAAAATTGCAAATCGAATCGAGCAGCCAAACGAACGACATCGCTACCAATGCATGAAGGTGAGCCGGAGAAGGAGGCGTGGCATGGTAAGAGCGGGGGGTATGGGCAGGAGTGGGGTCAAGCGAACCGGCTGGTCTGCATACCGAAACGTCAAGAGCACTCGCACGACAGTCGCACGCCTAAGCCCCCGGCTGCCAGTTGTGCCTCCACTGCGTCGCCCAGCCCCTGCTTGAGTTGCTTGTCGAGTCCGTGGCGCAGGACCCGCAGTCGAGCGGCTGGCCGGACAACGGCCACGGTATAAACATTGTTGACATTTGCCAAACCTACTTTAATCACTTTTTAACCCCATTTGATACAGTGTCAACATGCATGGGGCGGCGGCTCATAAAATGGACAGTCGACAGGGTCTGTTGTCCGATTCGGTTGCGGGCTGGGGCTGGGGCTGGGGCTGGCGGACAGGACTCGAATGCAACGGACAAATAAAAGAGGAACAAGTGAGAACGTTGCAGTCGGGCGGAGCCGACTGCGTAATACTCTGATACCATTTTAAGAACAGCTGAAAGCAAGTGAACAGAAAATTTTTGCTGGTGTTTGGGTGACCCGAAATCGGCATTCCAAGTTTTTGGGAACGGGAGGGGCATGGTCGATCTTAAGAGGGGTGACCAGAAGTCTATCCTCCAATTTTGGTGACTCTAGCTCTAAAACTGTGGAAGATATACATTTTCGCGATTTTTGGGGGCGGGAGGGGGCGTGGCCCCAAATTTTTTTTACCGATATTTAGAGGGGCTGACCAGAATTCTATCTTCCAAGTTTAATGACTCTAGCTCTGAAACTGTGGAAGATATAAATTTTCGCTATTTTTGGGGGCGGGAGGGGGCGGGGCCCCAAATTTTTTTGCCGATCTTTAGGGGGGCTGACAATAAGTCTATCCTCCAATTTTGGTGACTCTAGCTCTAAAACTGTGGAAGATATACATTTTCGCGATTTTTGGGGGCGGGAGGGGGCGTGGCCCCAAATTTTTTTTACCGATATTTAGAGGGGCTGACCAGAATTATATCTTCCAAGTTTAATGACTCTAGCTCTGAAACTGTGGAAGATATAAATTTTCGCGATTTTTGGGGGCGGGAGGGGCGGGGCCCCAAAATTTTTTGCCGATCTTTAGGGGGGCTGACAATAAGTCTATCCTCCAATTTTGGTGACTCTAGCTCTAAAACTGTGGAAGATATACACTTTCGCGATTTTTGGGGGCGGGAGGGGGCGGGGCCCCAAAATTTTTTGCCGATCTTTAGGGGGGCTGACAATAAGTCTATCCTCCAATTTTGGTGGCCCTAGCTCTTAAACTGTGCGAGATATAGGCTTCCGTGTTTCGTGGGGGCGGGGGTGGCTGGGGGGCGTTCTAGTGGGCGTGGCCGGAAAATCCAGGACGCAATCTTTTGGGCTGGTCAGCCCTAGTCTAAATTCCAAATTTGGGGACTCTAGCTTCAAAATTGCGGGAAATATACACGTGTTATCGAATTGTGCATTCATGTATATCGATTTTCGCGATTACGGGGGCGGGAGTGGGCGTGGTCAAAATTTTGTTTCTGTAATCTCGTAGAGGACGTCACCAGTAATATATATTCCAAATATGGTGACTTTAGCTCTAAAACTGCGGGAGATATAAGCATTTCAAATTAATTTTGGAGGGGGGCTGGTGGGCGTAATAATGGGCGTGGCCGATTAACCTAGGATCCAATTTTTTCGGGAGGTCACCAGCAATATACCTACCAAATTTGATTACTCTAGCTTCAAAATTGTGGGAGTTATTCACGTTTAATCGATTTGTGATTTGAGGTGTATCGACATGTTATCGATTTGCCAGCCTCCCAGTGGGCGTGGCATAAATTTGGAATAAACTTGATCTGAAGCAGATAGCTATAATCATAACGCAAAAGATTTCAAGAGTCTATCTAATATCGTTTCGGAAATACGCGCGTTCATCCAGACAGACAGACGGACAGACGGACAGACGGACAGACGGACAGACGGACAGACGGACGGCCTGACGGACATTCGACAAAACCAATATACTATGAGTACCTTCGGTATCAGAGTATAAAAACTGCGCCGAGTGACAAAAAATGCCAATGACAAACGTCGAAATGAAAAAAGAGCAAAAATATCCGAAAATGGGAGCGCAACAGCAAAAGGACATTCGGGCCAGGACGTTTGTCCAGCTGTCCCCGCTGGCCCCCCTCTAGTGCCCTCGGCCTGGCGCCATTGCCTGGTCAACGGGCCGAGCTGCCAAAGCAATTGATTTACTGCACTTTGTTTGCCAAAAATTAATTGAGTTGATGACAAGTGCAATTGATTTATGCGGGACTCAAATGAGTGTGGACAAACGCATGGATGAGCGGACGGACGGACGGACTGGGGGACTAGGGTAGGTCAAAGGGGCGGTTGGTTAAAGGGATGAGCAGATGGATGGCCCAGCGGCATCGGATAGCCGGTTAAATGAATGGATAAGCAAAGCCCACTAATATGCGGGCCAGTGCTTCAAGTTCGTTTTCCCAAGAAAACCCCAAAAAGTGAAACGAAAACACTATGAGGGGAGAGTAGAGAACATTACGTGGCTCTGTCTTAGTTGGTGTCCAAAAATATATCAAAATATATAGTCTATTAAAGAACATTATCACATGTTTTAACTTAATGGAATTTGTTTTCAATTTTTAATAATTTTTGTTAAAGCTGAAAACAAAAAATGTACTTTGTTTTGCAAATATTTTGAAAGTTAAGTTAATTTGTGGCTTAAAATATGTTTACATTAAGCTTATTATTTGCGAAGTTAAACAGAAGAAGAAGATGTCTGATTAACCTAATTATTTATTCATTTTTATATATTAGATGCAGTCCGTCATTGGAAATTTAATTTCAAATTAGATATGAATGAAAGACTAAATTGTAAATATAAAGACAATAAAAAGTTGAATTAAATAATGTAATAGCTTATATTCTGATTTTTTCTGATAGGTTAGACTCAATAATATAGTATTTCATATGTTTATAAACTTTAAATCAAATACAATGAAATAATTGAAGAGCTTTTAGCTTATGTAGCCAAAATTAACTGATCAGGTAGATAATATGGCAAAAACCAGCAAATAATAAAGAAACGCATAAACAAATTTCAATCAATATTAGTGTCCATCGATATAAACAACTGATTCTTCTTTTGTGCACGTGTATTGCCGAAAATGTGCAACGCCTCGTGAGTTCGCATCATAGTGTGCCGACTTTGTCGCACAGTGTAGACAGCAGGCCGCTATTCGAGTGCTGTACACAGCGGCAGGTGTCAAAGGCAACGCTGTAAAAACGTAAGCTACCTGGGAGCCCCCATCTTGACGCCGTGTTCTGTCACGGAAGCGTGCCGCGCACACATGTCAGCCCGGTCTCTCGGCCCGTTGGTTGGATGGTTCTCCGGTTGGCCATTTGGCCGTTTGGCCGTTTGGTCGGTGCTGGTTTAGGCCAAAAACGAGCGACGCAACGGAAATAAGCGGCAAGCGGATGCCGACAAACGAAGCAAATGATTCATTTCCGATGATGCGACAGTGTTGCGCACCCCCACTGCATCCTCATGCCATCCACAGTGGCAGAGTTCGCCTTGTCATCGTCGACGTCTGCCACCAAAAATTTGCATGAAATGCAAAATCAAACGGGTCGCGGCACAGAGAGCCCATCCAGCAGAATGGGGGCATGGGGCAGGGGGCAAGGCGTTGCTGGCGTCACGTTTCGCATGCCCCGTGCAGGTTGACGGGCGAATGTTGCCACTGCCGTTGCCATATTTTATGAGTCCGGTCTGCGGCGCAGCGTGTGTTATTGATATGCTAACGGTAAATGTCATTGGGGTCAAGGGAGAAGTGCTGGGCACTGGTCCTGGCGCTGCTGCTGGCGGGTGGACTCTGCGCTTGACGGCTGTGCGGAAGTGGTTAAAACGGGCCATAGGCCAATGGTCAGCAGCCAGCAGCCAGCACTTCAGCCTCCAGCTCCCAACTTCCAACTTCCAACGGCCAACTCAGCAGCTTCAGTTGTGACCAGGGCGACATATGTCGCGGGCAAACGTGTGAAATTTTAAGCCAAATTTTGCACCGGGCGCGCCCCATTTATAATGTGCTCCCCGTTCTGAATCCATGTGGCGACGGACAACATATTGGAAATCAAAATGTTGACATGCAGCTGGCAACATTTTTCAATTAAGCTGACAACAACAACTACAACAACAACAACAACAACAAAGACGAACTGGCTGTGTGGAGTGTTATCTGCCAGTGAGCTAACATCGATTTAGTCCATTAAAGTCGATCCTTGCTAATGGCCAAAGTCTGTGCTATCTACTCGTATTTTCACAGAGAAAATAAACAAGCTAAAACCAGCTTACATCCAATTTCTGAATACCCATAAATTTGTGTGAGCTCGGTTTCAATCCACATCTAAATCCAATGGGCATTCAAATGTAAGAATTTATTTCTTAAATAGTCTGGAATGTCTTTAAAAAGTTTTGCCACACTTTGTTTGACAAACAAGTTTAACTTACCAACTAATTTTATATTTCCTAAACTTAAAATGTTAATTGTAACTTAAATTTTTAATTATTTTAGTATTACAATCTAATATTATTTAATATAGTGTCCATAATGAATTCTTTTTGTGCTTAGTTAGTTTGAAACCAAACTGAATAGGTGTATATATTACTCAATTATCATTTTCAGCTTACAATTTGAAGCAAAACAAGTGGGGAAGGATTATCT
Source organism: Drosophila flavopinicola (assembly GCA_035042425.1). NCBI lineage: Eukaryota > Metazoa > Arthropoda > Insecta > Diptera > Drosophilidae > Drosophila > Drosophila flavopinicola. The sequence continues at coordinate 39,961 of JAWNLL010000300.1, read as the reverse complement.
TCGGCGTGCCGAAGATTTTATACTCTTTTCGAACCTATAGGCAATTTTCACTCTGCCAACTGCACCACTGAAATTTCATTAGCTGTACAAAATCGTTTTGTCGCGTGACATTTTTTTTTTGTTCTAAGAATATTTAATTTATTGCCAGTTGAATAGCAGCTATAAGATATAGTGATCCGATCCGGTCGGCTCCAACCAATGTGATGTCTCTTTGAATAATAAGTATCTGTGCAAAGTTGTATCGCGATAGCTTTAAAAACATGGGATATATGGCCAAAACCGACTTCGAGTTGTATGGCAGCTATAAGATATAGTGGTCCGATCCGGCCGGCTCCGACCAATGTGCTGTCTCCTGGAATAATAAGTGTCTGTGCAAAGTCTTATCGCGATAGCTCAAAAACTGAGGGACTAGTTTGCATACATACAGACAGACAGACAGACAGACAGACGGACATGGCTAGATCAATTTGTATTGTCATTCTAAGCATTCTGGCAGTAACTTTTGGGGGTCTCCGACGCTTTCTTCTATGCGTTACAAACTTCAGCAAAGAGTATAACAAATAGGAAGAAAAAAATCATTTAAAATCTAGTAAATATATTTTGTAAAGTAAATATTTATATTTGAATTTAACATATTGATTAATTATATGTTGTAAGTCCAAGTCTCAGAGATCATTGCGACTAAATAAATAAAACAGCTTGAAATGTAATCGAAGAACATACTTTACTGTCCATTACAATAGAACATTTGAATATGCCAGAGATAAGTAAAACACTTGACGAAATTTAGCAGTTTAGGGGTTTCTGGATGTGTGTAAGATAGTAGTAAGAGGAGTAGAGGTGATGGAGCTTGTGTTTGGTGTAGGTCGGGGTGGTGTTGTTGAGGGTGTATGATCTTTGATACTGGACACGCAACGTTCAGGGCATATCGTTCCATATACGATATCAATCCCGTCGCCAGACCAATGCGGTCCAGGGCCGCAGATGTGGCCGATTTGGCTCGCCCGGCAGCATTCACTGGCAATTGCTCACAACTAGACTGGAATACTGAGAGCTGTGCACAGCTGCCAGTGATTGCGCAGGTGGTTAGTGGATTGTTAGAATCGTGGGCATCTAGGGCACATAGCTGGCCAGCACAACGGTGATGTCGTCCGGCTTGCCTCCCGGCGCCACAATGTTGTGGCGCCGCGCATTCTGGCTAAACGGCGAATCGTGGTTGGGATTGAAGCTGAGCAGGCGTGCCATCAGTGCCACCGAGTTGGCGTGCATCTGCAGCTTGACGGGATCGCTGGTGCCGGCCGCCGGACTGAGCACCTGCAGCAGCTGCTCCTCGGACACATTGTCGTAGACGCCGTCGGTGGCCAGGATCAGTATGTCGCCGCTCTGCATCTCGAACTGCAGCAGGGCGGCGCACTCCGGCCCATCGGTCAGTACGTTGAGGCCCTGTCCCGGCGGCGGCACGGCCAGCTGGTACGGCGTATTGAAGTGATGCTGCTGCTCCATGGAGCGGCACACGATGGCCCCATCGCGTATGACCAGCAGGCCGCTGTCGCCAATGTTGGCCGCATGCAGGGTGCCCGTGTCGCGCTGCAGGGTCAGGACGCAGGCGGTGCAGCTGCCGAGGATCGGCTGCTTCTGCTCCAGCAGGTTGCAGTAGGCGCGCGCCAGGAGCTGTTCGGGACGCGACGCCTCGAAGTCAGCTGCGTGCGAGAGTCGCTCGCAGGAGCGCATCAGGAAGCGGCTGAACTGGCCCGGATCGATGCCATAGATGCGCCAGCCGCCAACGCCATCGGCCACGCCCAGTGCGTCCGCCTTCGCTGTGGTCGTCTTGAACCAGGCATCCTCGCCGAACTGGCCCCGCAAATAGTCGGGATACATGGCGATGTCCTTGGGAAAGCCGCAGACGACACTGACCAGCCGCATCTGCTTCTTGAGCGAGCCGCCCACCTCCGACGGGGACGGTGACGCTGCCAGGAGCGGGCGCCGCCCTCCGGCATTACTTGCGACTTGAGGCGCATGAGGCTGCTGTACAACTGGTTGCCCGCCGTGCTGGCCGCTTGCGACAGGGAGTGGAAGCTGATGTTCATCGCCCGCTGAATGCTGCATCTGGCATTATCGAAATATTCATTCATGCTGCTCACTAATCGGCGCTGAGCGTAGCTGAATTGCGTTGAGTATCTTGTTGCTGGTAAGTATTTACCTAGGAGAACAGACACATAAATACGAATACGAACCGGACACACGAAACAAACAAAAAATTAAAAAGGATTTCAAGTATTTGTTATGTGTATAACGAACAGGAGCCGAAGTAAAACTAAATATACTATTTAATGATCTGTACTGACATTTAACACTTGATACACCCAATGCCTACTTTACTCATGTCATCTTAAGGTCAGATTGCCAATTGCTGAATGACAATCCTACAAAGAAGCACGATTTCAGCTATAACATATTTGATATCAAGCACTTAAGAACCCAATTATTGTAAGTTCTTATTTTTGTAATAATATTATTTTTACGGCAGCTACGACTTCATTTAGTTGGAAGTTAATTGGTAATTGTCTTCAGCTTTTTCCAATATAAATAAAGAATTCAAAAACCAATTACAACGGCATGACATCTATGAATTATTTTTAATTTTTAAAAATGTCTATTGTCAAAAGGCTAAAACGAAAATATCATTTTGGCTACTCTCACTTATCCATAAGAAATCCGAGTTGGAATACTTAAATGGAATTATGTATGCAACTCATCAACTGCATCTTAACAAATTAAAGCTGCCTAAGCAAAATAAATAGCTCTGGTTCTGAGTCACTGCCATAAATTAATAACACCTACCAAATATGAAAGCAATAGCTGGCAAATATACAATTGAATCGATTTAAAGTGACTGTGAAAGGTCCTTTAGCCAGGCCAGGCCAGGCCCAATGCCAATGTGGTGTATTGTAATCTGTTGTTGCCTGCGTTTTGTCTAAGTGGCTGCCACACAGTGTTGGCCAAACAAAAACAGCTGCCTACTTATAGGCGCAAACTGCACACAGCACACAACACACATCAGACAACAGACAGCAGGCAACAGGCAACAGACAACAGACAACCACTCAAATGTGGCAGTCAATCAGTCAGTTACTCCCAGCTACCAGCTATAAGCTAGCAGCTCCATCTTCAGTGCTCTCAGTTCGTCTGGCTGGCTGGCTGGTTGACTGCTTCCTCCGGCTGCCAATGTCTATCTGTTTGTCGCTCTATTTGCTTCAACACCCACTGCAAATTAAATTCATTAGTCAACTTCCGGTTTCAGCAACACACATGAAGCACCGCTTGAAGCCCTTGCCTGCCATATGTTGCCTGCCTCAGCTGACTGACTGGTTGGCTGGCTGGCTGGCTGGCTGCCTGTCAATTCAGACGGATTTGAAGTCAACTCAATTTGAAATCAATAGTGTGTGAATAATCCTTTCACACCGCCGCACGTAAATACGCAAACACACACACACACACACACACACACACACACACACACACACTGAGAGGCATCTCTAGTTGGGCTCCTGCTTTTTGCCATTGGCATTTGCAACTGCAACTGCAACTGCATCTGCATCTGCTGCAGGATTGTCTAGCTAGCTGCCTGGCTGGCTGTGTACTTGAAAACATTTTTGCATTGATTGCACTTCATATCGCTCATTCATTCATTCATTCATTCATTCGAGCACTCGTTGCACAGGCCGTTTATTCATGCCCTGCCATTGGCATATGCTGCCTCATTTTGGGCCACGACATACACATGGCAACCAAAAAACGTGGAGGCTGCCAGCCATTAAGCCGACTCCAGCCTCTCCCGTCACCCTCTCCACACTGCTGCATTTCCCAAAGTATTTAAGCAATTCAATGGCATTTTGACAGCAGTCGCCAACAGGCAGCCCATCTGCCCATCTGCCCCCACCCAACCCCAACTCTTCTATCGCCGCTCCCTGCCCCACTTTGGCCGCTGCACTTCAGCCATGTCGAGTGGCAAGCAATGAGCTATGCATGCAATTTAAGCGCCCACCAAGTGCCGCACCACATGGCCGAATGCAACTGCATTTGTTTGCTGGTGTCATCCTGCCACCCACCATCCAAAAAATAAAAACCAAACAAAAAAGAAGCAAAATATGGCATTGCAGGAGGAGCCAACGGCTGCTGCGGCTGTCATTCGGATGCGCAGTTAAGTTGCCTCAGGCTCCTATTAAGGTCGTTGCCTATTAAATAGGCGTCTAAGAGAGAGGGAGAGAGAGAGAGAGAGATAGAGTGAGAGAAGGGGGGGGGGGGGTGGAGGGGTGCATACATGCCTCACCTCCAGTGCCACTTGGTCTGTTTGTGTCTGTAATTGTGCATAATTGAGTTGAGTTTGGCTGCCACTTGAGGGCCATAAGAATGCTGGGGGAGGAGAACAGTTTCTATAGACAACGGTTGAAGGGGCTCTTAGAGAGATCCGTTATAGCGAATTTTGGATACTAAGCGATTGCAAATTGATTAAAGCTTTAACAGGAGAGAGACAGAGAATAGAAGAAGGAAAAATAGATAACCGGAATAGGAAGCAAGGAAATGAGATATAAGTAGAGTAAAATGTGTAAGAATAAGCAAGGATGTAGGAAACAAATGGACAGGAAATAAAAGTAGAAGAGAATTATAAGTTTGAGTAGTTAGAAAAATAGGAATAGAAAGAGAGCGACTGAAATAAAACAAGAGGTAGAGTAAGGAAAGGCCTTAGCTTGTCTCATATTATATAGAGACTTCTATTGCTTTGAATATCAATATAACAATAAGATCAATATGGATATACACCTGCTTGAAGCAAGCTTTAAAACTGACACACTATACAGCTATTCAATTCAAATAGGTATCGTTTTAAATTTCATTCATGCGATGCAATTTGGAATAAGGTACATTTCGATACCATTCGGCACCCATTAAGCTCGTCTGGGGCCTGTCTAAGGTCTCAAAATTGATTGACAGTTGCTGTGGTGCACACAAATAGCAACAGTGGCACCAGCTGAACATGCAACGTGTACCCCCACTTACCCCCCCCCCACCCCCTTTTCCTATTGAGCACGAATGCAGCAAGTGCACACTTTTTGGACATTGGCCACATCCATATCGACATTCATAGGAACAAGGAGCAAGGAAACATTCAGAGCATTCAGCCGAGCATTTCAATTAATTTCATTAGAGTCGTACAATTAATGCACAAAAGTGGACAGTCGGGCAGCTGGAGAGTCGGAGAGGCGGAGAGAAGTTTTAGCAGCAGCTCCCTGGGGCTGTCACTCAACGGCCAGACAAAGGCCACAGGAGCAGCTGGCAGCAAGGGGAGGCGTGTGGGGCTGGATGGTTGTCCACTTGAGGCGCACACAAGGCCACAATTGTTGCTGACCAATGATCAATTTAATAGGAAAACAATATTGATAGCCCGGCCCAGAGACGCAGACGTCGCCAGGGACGAAACAGGACTAAAACGAACCGGACCGGACAAGACACTTGACGTTCAAGTTGAAATGTTGAGCGGTGGCGGAAGTGTTGTGGTCGTTTTTGGCTCTGGGTTCGAGATGGGTTCGGGTATGGGATTGGGTTTGGGCTTGGGTTTGGGTTTCTGTTTAGGCATTCAGGCTACTGTGCTTTGTTTGTTTGCAAAACTTGCTAAACTTCTGGTGTTGTGTTGTAACTAAATTTTAAAGCACACACTGACACAGGCACACACATGTAAGTGCAGCTAGTTGGCAACACTTTCACTTGTGCGTTGTCTTTGGCCATTGCGGGGGCTCTGTTTGGTTTCTTGTGGTTTATTATTCACGCCTGAATTGATTGTAAATTAAAGTTTGCCAGGTCCTTGGGTGCCCAGGTCCTTGGTCCTTTGCATTCAGCGCTCGTTCGTTCGTTGTGCATTTTGAGGTCAGCCTATGGCAAAGTTTTCTTTTGTGTACGAATTGGTTACTTGGGCCGCTTCAGCCGGGTCCGGCCCTTTGTCCGTGCGAGCCACTTGCCGTGCCCTTGCCTCAACGCTCCCCCCTCCGCCCTCGCCGGCGTCCTTGTCCATGCCGGCAGGTCCTTGTCGCCAGTGTTGTCTGTCGCCTCGCTGCCCATATTAGAAGCCAAAAGGCATTCGAGTGCACATAAGACGATTACACATCATTTAACCGACGCACTGCAAAACTATGGGGCAACCCCTGCCCCTGCCCCGAACATGCCCCAGTCCACTCATATCCCATCGTCTGTGGGCCTGTAATTGTTGCTCCTTGGCAAGGACTATTGCCAGCTCGCCTTTATTGACTGCTGCATATTGATTATTGTTACAATGCCTTGCGACCGGCCAGGGACTTCATTTTGCTGCTCTTTTAACATGACTTCACTTGATTGTCGGCATTTGTCCTTCTTGTTTAAAATTCAATCGTTGTGTCCTCACGCACACACACACACACACACATGTATGGCTGTCTGTGTGTGTTTGTCTGAATTTTAAGACAAAATTAATTTGGTGTTAATACAGTGAAAGTGTTTGCAAGTTAAGGGCCAAGTTTACAGGCAATAGTTTTGCTGTTCTTGAGAGCTTTAAGATTGATCTTAAAGTTCTCAGATTTTAAGTTTATTAAAGGATTGCTGCGCTTTGATTAGCTTTTGACCAATAATAAATATAATTTATTTACTTAAGATACTTAGCTGTATTTTGTTGATAAGGCTTAAAGATTAACGGTTTTGAAAAACGAATCAATTATTGATGCATTTAGTTTACTGTAGGATATCATACAAAATGTCTAACCCATTGTTACTAGACGTATGTTTTGCCTCGGAGCAAGTCCTGCTCAGAGACCATCATATTATCTTTTATAGATATAATTTCATTGATATAGATCCAGCTAGTGATTTTAATTGCGTTTTATTTCTTTTTGGCTACATTATCCATTCCTAACATGAAGGAACAATTTTTAGGCACTCACTATGACCGCGGATGCTGTAAAGCTTAGATTTTTGGATAAAGTTACCTGAATCTGAGGATTTCAGCGTACGTTAAAGTTTAATTTTGTAAAAAGTGTTGGATTCAGTGGGTTTCTGAAAATCACCCATTAGTATATGGATGTAATAAGCATATCATATACAACTCATCAAAACACTTAATCATTTTATAAATAATATGTCAGGTATTCTTATTTTCTTTTGGGTATATAAGATGGAGTGAAATATTTGATTGTTGTTGGAATAGCTGTATGAATATGTTTGATTATAATCAATATTGATAGCGAGCAGCAATGCACTGTAATAGTATATATATTGATTCCTTCTTCTGGACAGATATAATTGAACAGTCTTCGCAGACATGCTAAAAAGAAAGCTGATTTGTTCACGCTGATTGATTGAATGATTGATGATTGGTATGATCTACTCTTTGAACTATCTTGCAATGGACTTGGCGTTCGAATCAGAGTGCGGGACAGGAACCAGTTGACAGAATCTAGCACGGTGACTCTACTATGCGCGTAGAGTGCTTACCTTTTAAGTTCGGGCTCTGGGTGTGTGTGTGTGTGTGTGTGTGTGTGCTCGGGTCAACTGCTTAGGCAAGAAACTTTTGCCACTTGGCCACATTGCTCAAGTGGCCAAGGAAGGCAGTCGAAAGAGGCAACTGGCATCTGGCCGTTGCCCAGGCATGCACTTGGCGGTAGCTGCTCTTCCAACTGTTTCTCCCACTGACGCATGCCAGCAACATCGTTGCACACTTTGTGGAGTGCAAGCAGCAAGTAGCAAGCAGCAGGCAGTGGCTGGAGGAAACTGGAGGCAGTGAGTCGGGCGTCGGGAGTCGAGAGTTGGGAGTCGGAGTCGGGTGCTGGAAGCTTGGACATCAAAGTTGCCAACTTTCAGCTTGAGGAATTTTCGACAAGGCGACTTGAAACTTTTGTTACTTTGCAGGTTGTGAAGATACCTGGACAGAAAAAACCTACACACAAAAGCAAAAACAACAACCAACACAACAAAACCAAATAAAAAAGGACACCACCAAACTGCGCACACAGCAAAGGGCTGCAGAAGAGCAGCAGAAGTAGGCGACGAGCTTTTGGGTTTAATTGTTGTGTTGTGCTGTGTTGTTGCTGCATGGAGCTGGTCGCATTACTCGACTGCCATATAAATTTGCCAGAGTAGACAGAAGGACGCTCAGGTGTCCTTAGTGGTGTTCTAATTACTAACAAACTTAATTTGCTACAAGTTATTTTCGCTTACCCCCCGAAACTCTTTCCCTCCCTCTGCCCATTACAACTCGAGCGGCTGCACCACCCAGTTTCTGTGGCTGTATCTGTGGCCCCTTCCTTATTGCCACTCCTTCAGATCCTTAAGCCACGCGCCAAGGACATCAGGCACTACGGCCCTATCTACATATATCAATCAAATAGTTTTTCCCTGACTGACTGACTAGCTGATCTTAATGGTAAATGAAAGCAAGCTCAAATTATAAAATGTTACTTTGGAGGACTAAAGATTTTTCGGAAATATGAAGACTCTAGCTCTTATAGTCTCTGATATCAGTGTGTCATACGGACAGACATATGGATGGACGGGCATGGCTAGGATCAGGAATATATATGATTTGCTGTTGCTTTCCTCACTGTTCTTTATAAATGTTACAAGATCCCAGATCTCTGATTCGAGTCTTCCTTCCATAATAAGACTTTGTAGGCTGATTCATATATCTATACTGAGGTCGTATACAGACCTATTAGAATAAAATACTTGATTATACTATTTTCGAATAGTATATTCAGTTTGTGTTGAAGTTTGTAACGCATAGAAGGAAGCGTCGGAGACCCCCAAAATATACTGCCAGTATGCTTAGAATGACAATACAAATTGATCTAGCCATGTCCGTCTGTCTGTCTGTATGTATGCAAACTAGTCCCTCAGTTTTTGAGCTATCGCGATGCAACTTTGCACAGACATTTATTATTCAACGGGACAGCACATTGGTGGGAACCGGCCGGATTGGACCACTATATCTTATAGCTGCCATACAACGCAAAGTCGATTTTTACAATACACATAAAATCTTCGGCACACCGAAGATAATCCTTCCCCACTTGTTTTTTTCTTCAAGTGCATCAGAGGTCAACCTCAGGCAACGTCTTTGATCGAGGTGGAATTGGGCAGCCGCACCTTATCAATGTCCTCTCTGGCTTCATTGGCCAGCACCTCATTGGCCGAGTGCAGGGATGAAGTCCAAGATGAAGTGCAACTGGAAGTCCGAGAAGTCTGTGCCGCGGTCAGCTTTAAGCACCGTTAGACCGACCAAAATGTTCATTGTAAATTATGCGCTTTGGTTTACAAATTGCATGTGCCGGCCAGCACGAAAGCTGTGGCAAGTCATTCGGCTGAGGACTCGACTTGACTTGACTTCGACTTGAGTTGGTCCATGCATACATACCCCACCACCCAGGAACACACGGACCCCTGCCCGACTGGAGTCGTGATTCTATGTTGTTGTGTAACTAATGCGTGGTCAAAGTTGTTGCCATGTATTCAAATGAGCTGCGTCGCACAGGCTGCGGCTACAACTTGTTTGCCAACTTCTTAGACATACTTTTCTTAGGCTGGCCAACCCTGCAACTTGTGCTCCTGCCCCCGTCCAACTGGACATCAGCATTGGTTGGCACTGGAGTCACTAGCAAATATTTTATGCTTTACGTGGTCAGGCTACGGCAGCTTGAGAAATTACGTGGTGCTCCGCATGCAAGTCGATCCCCCCTCCACCCACCCACCACCCACCACATTGTCTTCTGTTGTTGCCGACTTGCATTTAGTATTTAACATGCGCTGCCTAAAAGTATGCAAAGTTATTTCTTGCCAACCTTTTTGCGCCCCTAACTAAATGCTGCGTCTAACTCGGACAGCACAGCACCCCAACCCCCAAAACTTGACTTTTTATCTCTGCCAGCCAAAAGCACCCCCGCAAACTCCATCCTCCCCACTCCGACTCCGACTCCCACCTTACTGCCACTAACTGGTGCTGTCCAGCAAAAGCTTTTGTGTACTTAGCTGAAAGCGCCGAAAAAAGTTGTAAAAATCGTGTAAAAAATTTGCGCAGAGAAAACGTGCAAAATGCGTTTAGTTCTTTGTAGTTTGCCACGCCGGACTCTCTCAAATAATTTATTTTAATGATAATGATAATGCATAGCAGCTATTCGGGGTCGCATAATGACCGACATCGTCCCAGTGCTTAACTAAGTGACTCTGCCCCCTTCTCAATGTGTCGCATTCGAGATGGCATGGGGGAGGGTTAAGGGGCAGAGTTTAAGGTGCAAGTCCGCGCCTAAAACTTCCAAGCTTCGCCTAACCCACAAAATAGACCAATAACTAGCCGCTACTTTTGCATATTGCCTCGAATTATTAAGTGCACGAACACGCCCACTTAACCGATGCCTTAGGTGGAGAAGAAGGCGGTGGGGGCTCTGGGCTCTGGGTTGTGGGTTGTGGACTGTGGTGGGGTTACTACTTGAAGCGCATCATTGTGAAACCCTTTCGGCGGCTACAAGACAAGTGCAAAGTTTTCGCCACAAAAACTTTTATAGAAGCATAAAACTTGTGCATTTTTCTACAAAACAAAGAAGAAACAACACCAAAAAAAAACCAAAGAAACAAATGGGAATAAACACCATTGGTCTCAATTTTTTTCTTCTCTTTTTTCATGCTGAATTCTTGTTGCTGCTGCTTAAAACAAAATGCAAATAAAAAGTTTTACCCAGTGTTGGAGCGGCTTTTTTTGTGCTTTTCTAAGAACTACTTGGGCGTGGGTTGGACTAAAAGAGACCCATACGCCTTGGTCTTGGTATGTCCTCCTCCTCCAAAGCCGCAATGCAGCCGTTCTTCTTTTTTTTTGTAGCAACAACTGACCAATCTGTGCGCCACTTGCCGTTGTTGTATCTCTAAGAAGTGCGACCTTTTTATACCCAGCAAATCAGTCGGGGATAGCGGGTAGCCACAACTGATCTAGAAACTTGGCTAAGGGCACCGCCTTATCCGAGGTTGAAAGCTTATCGCATTGATTGTTTCTGCCGGCAACGAACGTTTTTTGATTTCAATTATGTTCACTTTTGGTCAATGTAATTATATTTATTTCGTCCAACATTTTTCAGAATCTTATTACACAAAATTTCAAATATTTAAAAAAAAAATTTCCTTATCAGAAATATATTTCTAAAAATATTCAGATGTTGTTATATCAGGAAGGACATTTATGTATATGCTTAGGTCATTCATTTCGAAATAATATAGTAATTATTTATAGAAAAAACCCAGAATTATATCTAAGCATAGGCTATTTGAATATCACAACGATTCTCCAAACTTTAGCTATACTTGTTCTGAGTTTACCATTAGCTAAATCCTGTAAAGGTTTGGCATGGTCTAGAACATATAAAATATCGGATTTGATACGTTTGTTAGTCAATTTGAGTTTGTAATAAAAATCTTTGAGCTAAATTTTAACAAGCATAAGCCTTTCAAAAATATCCCCATAAATTGTATTTTAAATTGGTTATTAGTTCCATCATCCACACATAAACCTGAAGACTCAATCTATTTATAATAATAATGTTTACAAATACTATATGCAATGTTTCTTTCCAACCAAATCAAATATATATAAGAGTGAAAGCCCGCTTTCAATATTCCATAATGAACAATTTGAGTTATGCATGTAGTTTTACTGAACACTAATAAAAATCGGTATATTGATTAATTAATATGTATTTTAATATGTGGTATTTGTAATACGAGTATAGTTAACATCACTTCTGAAAGCTGTCTTAACGTATTGTTTTATTCTAAGCAAGCTCAATAATGTGTGACATATTAGATATGATAAGTTTAGTGTTGTGAATGGGTATAATAATAGTGTATATGTATGTATTTAGTAACTATCTGCGCTTGATCACCTCCTGCTTTTGAAGCGGCACCTTCTCCCACTGGGTGCGGAAGTGTGCATCTGTTTTGCGTGGATTGAAGTTGGCAATGGTGTCCTTCGAGTAGCTGTGCAGGATCGGCGGCAGCTCGGCAGAGTCGCCGTCGTCGTCCTCATCGTGGCCCGGCGCTGACTCATCCACATCCATGAATTCCAGCGCATGCGACTAGTGACACAAAAGTGGGGCAAGTGGGGCTCAGTTAGCTGCTTCGCTCTGTTTTGGCCAGGCAGCTGACTTACCTGCTGGACGGCCAAGAGGGGCATCAGCAGCAGCGGGAGAAGCAGGGTTAGCAGCCGCGGGTGCAGCCATCTGCATTGGCTAGCCATACATACAATAGCAATAGCAACACCAACTATAACAATAACAATAGCAATGTGCAAATGAACAACACGAAATACTCGCTAGCAAATTGGTTCACAACATTTTACGCTGACCAACAAAACGCGACTGGCCGCAACTCGTCGTCCGTCGTCCGACTGACGGCCCCCAATTGTAGTACCCCACTACCTCCACCATCCCCCCCTTCCACCCACCACGCCTCCTCGCTAACACCTGCCGCTTGCCTACACGTGAGCCGCATACCGAAAAACTTGAGCTGACCCTAGCACTTGGTCTATTTATAGCGCAGCGCGTCATTTGCGACCCCCTTGCCGTACCCCCCTAACCTATAGCCATACCCCCCTCCCCCCATCCCGCCCAACCTATAGCCGTACCCCTGGTCGAGCTGAGCTTTTGCCACTGCGGGCATTTTTAATAGGTTCTGCCCGCTAGGCCCCCATCCACCCCCTGTTGACTCATACAACGCTCGTTTTAATGATGAAAATTGCTGTTATTGTTGCTATTATTGTTTTATTTTATTTCGTTTTCGCTTTTGTATTGTGTTTAATTTGTTTTCTTTTTGCAAGCGCAAGTATTCTGACGGGTTAAGCGCTTCGAATGATTTCATTTTCATTTTCAATATTCGCTTTTATTTCCATCAATGCCAGTGGAAATTATTAACCAGAACGCAAACTGCCGCAATATAATTCTGTTTGTCCATTGCTAATTACCGGAACGGAATCGAGATTTAGAACGGGATCGAAATTGGGAACTGAAAGCGGAAGCTTTAAATATAATAAAGCAGTTGCGCATTCTAAATGTGATCAAATGCAGAACAAGGCGCTGCTCATGATCAGCGACAGGGATCTCAATGCTAAAGAAGAAGGAACAAAGCTGAGCTGCAAATCGGTCCGGTTTAATTATACTCTTTTCGAAGGAAACAGCATATATTTATTTTCTGCTCAATTGTGTAACTGGACGTTACTTTTGAGGCGTAACATTTGAGGGATTCCGACGCTTCCGTCTATGCATTACAAACTTTAGGCCAAAATGAAGATACCATGTTCATCAAAAAGAGAATAAAAATCATAGTTAAATTTAAAAAATTTATCAAAAATTAGAACATGAATACAATGAAACATTTTAACTCTTTTGCATAGTGTTGGTCGTCCTGAAAAGGACGGTTTAAGTACACGTACTTCAAAGGGTCGGATATTTGGCTATTGAAGATCGAATTCTTCAGCCGAATGCGAGCTGTTGGATACATATGATTACTCTCGGACATCATTCTCAATGATTGTGCTCTTGTGGTAATATGCAGCAGTACATTGTCCCAATTACACATATGACTTCATTCCTATCAGATGTTTGTTCAGGCACAGATAAGCATCGCCACTATAAGAACGAGTTCTAGGAAAAAATACAAATCATTTTTTATACTCTTTTCGAAGAAAATAGTATATTAAGTTTGTCCTGAAGTTTGTAACGCATAGAAGGAAGCGTCTGAGACCACCAAAAGTTACTGCCAATATGCTTATAAAAACAAAACAAATTGATCTAGCCATGTCCGTCTGTCTGTCTGTCTGTCTGTCTGTCTGTCTGTCTGTATGTATGCAAACTAGTCCCTCAGTTTTTGAGCTATCGCGATGCAACTTTGCACAGACACTTATTATTCAAGGGGACAGCACATTGGTCGGAGCCGGCCGGATCGGACCACTATATCTTATAGCTGCCATACACCTAAAAGTCGGTTTTGGCCATAAATCCGATGTTTTCAAAGCAATTGCCTTAAATTTCCTTGTACACTTGAACATCCTTATAACTCATCAATGGGTAAAATCGCAAATCGATTGAGTCATAAACAGCGAAGATATGCGTCATTAAATATTTTGAAAAAACAGGTGCATATGAGCAAACAAAGTCAAGCGCAAGAAAGCTTTTGATAGTCTGCTCTTCAAGGTATTTTGTCACCGATCATCAAAACGGTTTGTGGCGTAAGGCGTAAAGAGCCGCGCTAACGAACGCAAGTTTCGCAAGGTCTCGCAAGTTCGAGTCTAGGCGGCGACTGATTATTAATTTAATACTTTTTTCTTTTTCTTCCTTTCAAATATATAACTGTAATCAAATTAATTTGCTTCTAATGGCTTAGAACAAAAACAATGCCACGCGAAAAAACAAATGCTGACAAACGCGAGTTGCTGCAGGTTGCAGGAAAACCAAACATGGAAATTTGTAACAGTCGGCTCTTCAAGCAATTTTGTCAGCGATCATCAAAACGGCTTGTGGCGTAAGGGGTAAAGTTGCGAACTGGTGAGCGAAAGGTCCCGGGTTCAAGACCAGCGGCGACTGGTCATTTATTTTCATTTTTTCTTATTCTTCTTTTCAAATATATAATAGCTGTAGTCAAATTCATTTATTTTCAATTTCCTAAATTGTTTCTAATTTTTTTTTCATACATAAATAATTTAATTAATTTAATAGAATAATTCAAAAGAAAAATTTAAATTCATTGGCAAAACCAATGCCACGCGAAAAAAAATATGGATCTCAAATTCTGAATATAAGCTCTCGTATGTTCAGATTAAGTTTTATGACAATTCAATTTCCGACAGCAGCCTTGAAAGGTATAAGAGCAACAGGCACAAAATTTGGTATGTATATTGTAGTATACATATGTAATGTAGTTTTGACTTTTTGGAAAAACTGAAACTTGTTTATTGTTCAATTCGGTAGCACTTATGAATGCTAAGGGACGCGTCCACGAGCTGCGGATAGTGAAACGTCCCTGTTTACATGAATACCTTTATATATTTTATTTTATACGTAGGGGTATATGTATGCGACATTAATATCTGCGAATTAAATAAGCAGTCACGGAAAAATAGTGAAAATTGCTTAAAGGTTCGAAAAGAGTATTTAATCTTCGGCACGCCGAAGATAATCCTTCTCCACTTGTTTTGTTTAAAACAATTCATGTTAATATGCAAATAAAAATAAATAAAATAGGAACACCAACATAAATATCATTGCTTTAGAAAACATTGTTTTAAAATGAGAAGAAAAAGTGCAGACTTGCTGGTCTCCAATTGCCTTTTATACGTTCAACCTGACAGCAGATAATGTATTTAATATTCCACAGTATATTGTTTTTGTTTCAACATTATTTTCTGTGTCGAATATCACTAGTCGACAATAAATAAAAATAAATAAAAATAGATACAAATATTTAAGCCTTTGCCACTATTTTGTTTATGCTCAAGTGCAACCTTGTCTTATCTTTTACCCTCAGATATATAGACAGTAGCTTGATACGATGAATTTGAAATACATAAAGATAATACGATGTTTGCAAATCAAATTAAAGAAAGATTTTGCTTGAAATTTTATTCAATTAATGTCTTTAGAAGTCTAAGACGACGAAGTGTAAAAATATTGAAGCATGCAACAGAATTGTCTAATAGGATACAAATAAAAATAAAAAATATGTTTTGCTGGATACAAGGATGCATTAAAAAAAATTTTGCTTCTTAAAAATGGGCAAGAAAATAAAAATTTGTGCTCAATAAAAGTCTCTTATGGACTTATTTACTAGTTTAAAAAAAAAGAAGATTATTTAAATTTCCATTGCTCGGGATATGCAGGATAGCTGCCCCCCGACCGCCTCCCTAAGCTGATAGCTGCTTGATCAAAGCACGCAAACAGCCCAAATGAATTGCACACACCTTAAAATTCAATTAATTTGAGGCTTATCAAAAAATGCAATCATAGCGGCTATGAACTCATACATGGCATGGAGTAGGGTCCAGGTCCCGTTTACCTGTTTGCCGTATGGCTGTGATGTATCTCTCATGTATTTAGTAAACATAGTTAAAGATCGTTATCCAATTAGTCAAAAGCTCATGTAATAAATTGCCTGAATTAAGGCGCGGAATTTTAATTACATAATTTACGCGTGCGCTCTATAAGAGGCGGGGCGAGTGTGTGTGTGTGTGTGTGTGTACTATAGCTTAGGAACTATGAACAAGTAATGGAAAAAATAAACAAAGTTTAACAGTTAGCAACGCAGTGCCGATGACTAAATACCCTTTTATTTTCCATACTATATCAAAAAGAGATTTGGAATATTAATTGAAATAAAAGTTATCAATCTAGTCAAATCAACATGTTTAGTCTAGCAATGTGCATAGACCCCATCATATGTCATGCATATCTGCTGTAAGGGTTCCAAACAAATCGTTTGACCAAAGCGTAAGACCCCCCAGAAAGGGCATACGGAAAAGCAAACAAAGTAGCGGTGTTAAAAAGTGAAATCAAGGACTGGAACGCAATGGTAGTAGGAACAGAGTCAAAGTGCGTTTGATAGGTCATCTTAATAGAAAAGTACACGCAATTTGTGTGCTGCGGGTCATTAGAAGAAATGACAGTAATAACGATAATTATGAATTTTATCCGATTAACCTCGGCCCGAAAGGTGCGTGGGCCAAATGACGGGGCATAAGTCAAAAAATTCTGTAACACTTCGGTTCGCTTCGGTTCGGTTCGGCTCGGTTTGCTCCTTGCCAGAGAATAGGCGACGAGCATACGAGTATTCAAATATTAAGTGCAATGCGTGCCATTGAACAATTAATTCTTATCTACTTAGTGGACGACTCTTGGACTCAAGGTGTAGACTGAGGGGCGGGCTGGCGGGTATAAGGAGGGGAGGACAGGGCAGGGCAGGGCAGAGCAGAGCAGGCACAACTGATGCAACAGTCGCGACTATAACTGTCACTAAACATTTCTAGTTGTATTTCCATTTTCATTTTCATTACCATATTCAGTTCGAGTAGAAGCTTATGTGGCTTGCACCCCACCGTAGTGTCCCGTAAACCCGTAACACCTCCCAACTCTGGGGGCATTTCTCACATGTCATCGTGAGGACCGTCAACTGCGGACTCCAATTGCGTGTCAAATGCGCTCAATTCTGTTATGACAATGCGACGTAATTAGAGGCCACGCATAGGCTGGACTCATCATAATGATAATGATAATGATGATGACGCTGATGGTGCGTCCAGTCCAGTCCAGTCCACTCTATCCGGCTAAAGCCGCTAATATATGAGGCCAGAGTACCGGGCCCCTATTCCAAAGTCCTAGCTGGGTGTGTGCCGCACTTGATAAATATTATTGTAAATGGGCCTGAGATGACTGTCCGCCGCCTCGAAAGTCAACTGGCAACAAAAAGTCGTGTGTGCTGACGTGAATTTGCATATGACATGTTACCAATGACTAACATACTCATACATACAAAGGGCAGTACAGTTGTTCCTTTACAAAACGTCTATCGAACTTAAATCCAAATAATTAGCATTGAATCACTCAATTGAAGATAAATTTTGTTTTTTTTTTTAACTGCAATCCAAAGCAATGCAAAGCTAACAGACACAATAAATCAGAAGGTCTAATATGCTTACATCTTCAATGAACTGTACACAGAACGCGAATTGTAAAGACGAAGAGGTCATAGATATTATAAAGAAGCCAATTGTTAAAGAAGAAGTAGACGCGGCTGAGACTCGGGCAACAAAACTTAAATAAGAACAAGTGGGAAAGGATTATCTTCGGCGTGCCGCAGATTTTATACTCTTTTCGAACCTTAGGCAATTTTCACTCTGCCAACTGCTCCACTGAAATTTCAATAGTAGTAAAAAATCGTTTTATCGCGTGGCATTTATTTTTTTGCTCAAGAATTGGTATCATCGCGGCTGGGATTTGAACCGTGTTCTCCCGTTTGTCAGCCCATAACTCTAATACCTACGCCACCAAGCAGTTTTGCTTCGAAAAGAGTATAATTAAAAAAAATTGGAAATGGAAAGGCTAGCACATTCTCCAGATTAAGCACCCAGATGAGCATTCTAAAAGAATGTAATAAAGCATTGAATACATCAAGTCTCAATGATTACGATATCTTTTTTTCAAATCAAATTTGTACCCGCTTTGAAAAACAATCGTGAAAGATAAAGCATATATATACGAATACCTATTCAATATACCAATATACCATTAATAAATATTTCACAATGCTTTTTTTAATATTTCCATTAATAAATATTTCACAATGCTTTTTTTAAAATTTCATTTTCAACGTTGACTCACTGGTTTCAGAATTGCATATTTAAATAAAAATGTAGATCGAAAAAATAACAGTCAACTGAAACTGGAGTTGACTTTGAAGCCTGTACTAGCTGATTAAAGCAGTGGAAATAATATTGATGAAAAGTGCTTTTTTTCCGTACATCAATTGAAGTTCAATTAAACAAAAATAATTAAAATAGTTTCCATTTGTTTTACCAACAAATTGACCTTTCGGTCCACAGATCCAACGATCTCTAGATTGAGATGCAAACGCATTTTTGTCACGAAATGGATCCAAGGGTCTAAGGAGCGATTTAATGCAATTACTTATGTAATTTAATTAATGTAACACATGTATTTCTATATTTTTTTCACTTAAATTGTCTGTGTCGAATGTCACTAGTCGACAAAAATAAAAATAAATAAAATTAGGTAAATTCAAAGGCGCACTTTAAGAATTGGTTGAAACACTGTTTTCCTTTTGCTCAATTGCAAACTTGCCAAACTAGACAACCAATTGCTACGATGACGGCACAAGATATTTCGGGTATAAATGGGATCCAAAATAATTTCAAATTGTAAGCGCGCAATCCAATAACGGAGCTAGGGTATACTATTTCACAATATTTGTTTTCTTCAGTTGACTCACTGGTCGAATATAGGTACAAATATAAAAAGGCGACACAATTTATAGTAATTGTGATTGACATACACTGTTTGCTCCCTGTTTGCATCAATTGCAAAGCTTAAAGCCAAAGTGGCTGATGCTCACAACTTCAATTGCTAATCGATGACGGCACAAGATATTTCGGGTATAAATGGGATCCAAAATAATTTCGAATTGTAAGCGCGCAATCCAATAACGGAGCTAGGGTATACTATTTCACAATATTTGTTTTCTTCAGTTGACTCACTGGTGGACAATAAATAAAAATAAATAAAAATAAACAAAAATATGATAGGTATATTTATTACATAGCCACTAGATATTGGTATTATACCAGCTGGTGCATCATCCAATGAACGGGCTAGGCTATATATTCTCAATCGTGTTTCAAAGTTGACTACGACATTGAATATCAATTAAATAATATTGACTCGAAGGTAGCATGTCGATTGACCGTGTTCTCGAGTAATGCTGCATATCTTAAATACGAATAATGTTGAGAATTTAAAATCAATTGGATAAGAGCATATTATCGAGTCCACCATGATATCATTCTAAAAGTATGTCTTATAATAATTACGAATCATGCAAGTGCTCAATGGATTCGATATCATTTTAAATAAAAATATCAAATAAAGTCCTGCTGAGTGACATTGAAGACTGATATTATCGATTAGCTGACTCAATATGATGCAAATGCTTTTGTTTCATCGAACAATCAATGCAGTTCTTCAAAATTGATTAACTGACTCAATGGTCACAATGGACGTATTTAAGATCAACATGTTGATTGAATGAATACTGTCATTGTCTTAGTTGACTCAACTGGTACAAGCTGATTAAGCATGCAAATAATAGATCAAAAATACTACGATTCCGGACACAAGATAGTTCATTCAGGTATAATTAAAATGGGCATGTCCAACAACTGACTATTGTCGATCCACGATCTCTGATGAATGCAAAGCGCAATAGGCCAATCTAACGGAGCTAGGCTGTATACTATTTCACAATATTTGTTTTCCTTCAGTTGAGCTCACTGAGTCGACAATAAATAAAAATAAATAAAAAGTAAACAAAAATAGATAGGTAATGTATTCTCCACTGTATATTGAACCTGCAACGAATTGCTACATCGCAAAGGCTATTGGATTTGATGACCGTAGATCTCGAGATTGTAAGCAATCCAATAACGTAGCTAGATACCTATGCAGCATAGTCAGTTCTGCTTCGTTAATAATGAGTCGAAATAATTGAAAGATAAAATTGGTAAACTGCAAAGTGCTGATTTGTTTATTACTCAGACTGTATATTGGTGCAGCCCAAAGCAATGAGCATTGTCTAATAACTGTAATGTAATGAAAGCAATTGCAATACAATAAGATCTAGAGTAACTGATATCACGGATAGTTCTGTTTTTACAATAGTCAAATTTGACCCACTGGTGAAAGATATCAATGAAATGCAAAAGATAGATAGCGATATGATTAATAACTGAATACCGGTCATATCATATATTAACCAATCGACTGTATCGATTTATACTCAGAGATATTTGCATACATAATAGATCATCAAATTTCCACAATGGCTGTATATTTTCACAAGATTTGATTATTCTTCAATCGTGTGACTCACTGGTTTGGCAGTGAATTGCCATGATTATAAATGCAAAAATGATAGACCTCAAACTGAATAACCGTCTATGCTAAACTGTATTGATTTGAAGGCCTGTAATATCTGAAATTTAAGCAGATTGAAATAAATATTGATGTCACATAAGTGTTATCTTGTTGTCACGTACTGATCATATGTGAAAAAGTTAAATTAAATCAAAAATAGAAGTTAAAATTGTTGATCCCTTGTGATCTCTGCTCACCACATGCTGCCTGTTAATTTTATTCCTCTTCGTTGATCCCTGCACAGCCTATTCCTAAGCCTGTTTTCTAGACTTTCGATATGCTAAGACGCTATATTTGTCAAACAAAATTCTGATCCTAAGGGATCTAAGGCTAGCGATCTATTCTCCATTTTGTCTTAATTCACTCCTGAGTGTAGATTTAATAAATGACAAACATAGCATTTGTATATTTTTATCATCACTTAAAGTTGATCTAGTCGATCAGCAATGTCTATTCTCAAAGTGCGAGCAAATAATTAACGTATAAATGATACAATTTCTGTTAAATATCAAAGGCAGCACTATTAAGAATATGGTTGCAAGATACCAGCTATCTATCTCCTATTCTTGTCCATTCAATTGCAAATATTGCCAATACTATTTGACAAAGCTCAATTTATGCCTACGTTGATCACGGTCAGAAGCATATTTGAATAAAAATGTAGATCGAAAGAATAACATTGTCGAACTTGAAAGCTAGCGCAATCCAGATTTGAACCAGTGCATCTAATGAATGGTATAAGCATTTCACAATATTTAGTATTTATCAACAAGTTGACTCTTTGGTCCACAATCAAGATAGAAGATAAATACGAAATATCAACAACAAATCAATTAAGTAATATTGTCATTACTATACACTGAATTGTTTATACTCCATGGTCAAAGCGACTTCACCAATTTCAGGTCTGCAACTTAAATCACAACAGATGCGCTAGATTCGAAAGAATAACAGTCGCGAAACGGAGTTTACTATTTACAGCCTGATACTGGTGATTAAAGCAAGTGGAAATACATAATGATTGAAGCTGCTCTCCGTGCATGCAATTGACTAGATCAGTTCAATTCAATTAATAAAAATGTATATCTAAATAATTCGATATGAAGGCATAGAATTCTGATATATTAAATAAAAATAAGATCAAATTTATGATCCCTTGAAGAGATATTTGGTCAGCTGATCTATGCTGCCTGTTTTGTTTATTCGACTCTGCAGTGTAAAATTGATACACCTGGACAAAGGCTTAATTGTAAGCCTTTGTTAATAGACTGTTTTGTTTATGCTCAAGAGCAAACTTGTCAAACAAAATAATTTCAAATTGTAAGCGCGAAATCCAATAACGGAGCTAGGGTATACTATTTCACAATATTTGTTTTCTTCAGTTGACTCACTGGTGGACAATAAATAAAAATAAATAAAAATAAACAAAAATTGATAGGTATATTTATTACATACACTTTTGTTTATACCCTGGTGCATCACCAATAGCTCTAAACCAAAGTGGCTGATTGGTCATCAATTTATATTCCTCGTGAGATCGTTGAGGTTGCAGAATTGCATATTCCAATAAAAATGTATATCTAAATAATTCGATATGAAGGCATAGAATTCTGATATATTAAATAAAAATAAGATCAAATTTATGATCCCTTGAAGAGATATTTGGTCAGCTGATCTATGCTGCCTGTTTTGTTTATTCGACTCTGCAGTGTAAAATTGATACACCTGGCAAAGGCTTAATTGAAGCCTTTGTTAATAGACTGTTTTGTTTATGCTCAAGAGCAAACTTGTCAAACAAAATAATCTCAAATTGTAAGCGCGCAATCCAATAACGGAGCTAGGGTATACTATTTCACAATATTTGTTTTCTTCAGTTGACTCACTGGTGGACAATAAATAAAAATAAATAAAAATAAACAAAAATAGGTAGTATATTTAGGACATACACTGTATTGTTTATACCCTGGTGCATGTGCAATAGCTCTAAACCAAAGTGGCTGATTGGTCATCAATTTATATTCCTCGGGAGATCGTTGAGGTTGCAGAATTGCATATTCAAATAAAAATGTATATCTAAATAATTCGATATGAAGGCATAGAGTTCTGATATATTAAATAAATAGCTCTAAACCAAAGTGGCTGATTGGTCATCAATTTATATTCCTCGGGAGATCGTTGAGGTTGCAGAATTGCATATTCAAATAAAAATGTATATCTAAATAATTCGATATGAAGGCATAGAATTCTGATATATTAAATAAAAATAAGATCAAATTTATGATCCCTTGAAGAGATATTTGGTCAGCTGATCTATGCTGCCTGTTTTGTTTATTCGACTCTGCAGTGTAATATTGATACACCTGACAAAGGCTTAATTTAAGCCTTTGTTAATAGACTGTTTTGTTTATGCTCAAGAGCAAACTTGTCAAACAAAATAATCTCAAATTGTAAGCGCGCAATCCAATAACGGAGCTAGGGTATACTATTTCACAATATTTGTTTTCTTCAATTGACTCACTGGTCGACAATAAATAAAAATAAATAAAAATAAATAGGTATATTGAAGGTGCACCTTTGCTGATCCGTTGTTTTGCTTATCCTCTGGTGCATCACCACTAGCTGTAGAGCTTAGCTTGATCGATTGGTCATCAAAACTCTTTTTCTCAATATGCAATGTCCAGCATTGAATATTATATGTCTCACAAGACCATTGTTGAAAGGTTGCAGAGAGGCTAACAGTCAACTGACACTGGAGTTGACTTGAAACTGTAATGACCACGAAGTTAAAAGAATATTGCTGAAAAGTGCTTTTATTTCAGTACCAATTTAGTTCAATTAGATAAAAAGAATTTAAATAATAATATTGATGAAAAGTGCTTTTATTTCAGTACACAATTTAAGTTCAATTAGATAAAAAGAATTTAAATAGTTTCCGTTTGTGAAAAAATGACCATAAATCAAGATCAAAAACGTGTAATAATAAAAAGAAATAAATATGAAAAAGATTTTCAGGAAAAAAAAATGTTCAGGAAAAAGAAATGCCCAGAAAAAAAAATTTTCATAATAAACAAACTTTCAGGTTGAAAACAAATGCAAACGCCGTTATGTCACTAGACGAAATAAAAAGCGATGTGGCGGCTCCAATCAAACGACACCAAACCATTAAAAAAAAAATATTTATTGTAACTAAAGAAAATTTGTGTATTTTTTCTATATTCCAATAACATAATTTAAATGTTAAAGAAATGCTG
Source organism: Drosophila flavopinicola (assembly GCA_035042425.1). Taxonomy (NCBI): domain Eukaryota; kingdom Metazoa; phylum Arthropoda; class Insecta; order Diptera; family Drosophilidae; genus Drosophila; species Drosophila flavopinicola. The sequence continues at coordinate 15,960 of JAWNLL010000300.1, read as the reverse complement.
AGAATAAAAAAAAATTTTAAAGAAAAAAAATTTTCGGGAAAAATAAATGTTCAGGAAAAAAAGCTACCCGGCCGAAGCCTGGAAGCGTTTGAATTCCATCAGACAGGTCAATAGCTGCACGCTTAAGCCACTTGTGAATTATAAGCTTTTATAGTACAATTGTTCTCAATAGTATGCAGAAGATTTTTTAGAAAAACAAATTTTTATATTGCATGCTTTCGCGCTTATTTCAAAAGCCTTGCGAGTGCTTTTTATACTCTTTTCCGAAGAAAATAGTATATTAAGTTTGGAAGCGTTGGAGACCCCAAAAGTTACTGCCAGTATGCTTAGAAAAACAAAACAAATTGATCTAGCCTGTCCGTCGGTCTGTCTGTCAGTCTGTCTGTCTGTCTGTCGGTCTGTTTCAAGGGGACAGCACATTGGTCGGAGCCGGCCGGATCGGACCACTATATCTTATAGCTGCCATACACCTCAAAGTCGGTTTTGGCCATAAATCCGATGTTTTCAAAGCAATTGCCTTAAATTTCCTTGTACACTTGAACATCCTTATAACTCATCAATGGGTAAAATCGCAAATCGATTGAGTCATAAACAGCGAAGATATGCGTCATTAAATATTTTGAAAAAACAGGTGCATATGAGCAAACAAAGTCAAGCGCAAGAAAGCTTTTGATAGTCTGCTCTTCAAGGTATTTTGTCACCGATCATCAAAACGGTTTGTGGCGTAAGGCGTAAAGAGCCGCGCTAACGAACGCAAGTTTCGCAAGGTCTCGCAAGTTCGAGTCTAGGCGGCGACTGATTATTAATTTAATACTTTTTTCTCTTTTTCTTCCTTTCAAATATATAACTGTAATCAAATTAATTTGCTTCCAATGGCTTAGAACAAAAACAATGCCACGCGAAAAAACAAATGCTGACAAACGCGAGTTGCTGCAGGTGCAGGAAAACCAAACAAGGAAATTTGTAACAGTCGGCTCTTCAAGCAATTTTGTCAGCGATCATCAAAACGGCTTGTGGCGTAAGGGGTAAAGTTGCGAACTGGTGAGCGAGAGGTCCCGGGTTCAAGACCAGCGGCGACTTGTAACTTTTTTCATTTTTATACCCTGAACCCATTAAAAATGGGTAAAAAGGGTATTATGGTTTTGTGCAAAAGTATGTAACAGGCATAAGGAAGCATCTAAAGTATATATATTATTGATCAGTATCAACAGCCGAGTCGATTTAGCCATGTCCGTCTGTCTGTCTGTCCGTCCGTCCGTCCGTCCGTCTGTCTGTATGAACACGCGGATATCAGAGACTACAAGAGCTAGAGACTTCATATTTGGAATATAAGTTCTCGTAATCCCGGGACAGATCAGTTTACTAAAATTTATCGATAACTCGTCCCGTTCAAAAGTTATCGATAAATTTCGATTTCAGACCAGCGTTTTGGGCTATAACTTACAAGTTATAAGAGCTAGAGGCCCCTAATTTGGCATGTATAATCTCGAATAGACATACACATGTAACACATTTTTCACTTTTTGATACCACCCCCAATCCCCCAAAAATTCAAAAAACTCATTTTTGAAGGTATGACCTTGCAATTTGGTTTGGTCACACATTTTATAGCCAATGTTATGTCTTACAAATTTTAAAAAGATCGGACTCTAAACACAGAAGTTATTTAAGATTTTACTTTCCATTGTGTGGGGCTCAGTGAAAAAGCAAGATAACTGCTTAAACCGTTTTCACAGCTTGCAGTAGTGTGTGGTGTGTTTGTATGTATGCACACTATTAGGCAAGTATGAATGGATGTCAGAACTGGGTTCAGGGTATCTCCTAGTCGAGGCAGTCCGACTAGAGCACTCTTACTTGTTTCTTATTCTTCTTTTCAAATATATAATAGCTGTAGTCAAATTCATTTATTTTCAATTTCCTAAATTGAAAGGTATAAGAGCAACAGGCACAAAATTTGGTATGTATATTGTAGTATACATATGTAATGTAGTTTTGACTTTTTGGAAAAACTGAAACTTGTTTATTGTTCAATTCGGTAGCACTTATGAATGCTAAGGGACGCGTCCACGAGCTGCGGATAGTGAAACGTCCCTGTTTACATGAATACCTTTATATATTTTATTTTATATGTAGGGGTATATGTATGCGACATTAATATCTGCGAATTAAATAAGCAGTCACGGAAAAATAGTAAAAATTGCATTAAGGTTCGAAAAGAGTATTTAATCTTCGGCACGCCGAAGATAATCCTTCTCCACTTGTTATTTTTAATCTAATTATTTTTTTCAAATATGTATCAAATAGCTTGAATTCAATAATTTAAAAGAAATATTTAAATTCATACGATACCAATTCTTAGAGCAAAAAATAAATGCAACGCGATATAACGATTTTTACTACTTTTGAAATTTCAGTGGTGCAGTTGGCAGAGTGAAAATTGCCTAAAGGTTCGAAAAGAGTATAGAATCTTCGGTACGCCGAAGATAATCCTTTCCACTTGTTTTAATGTTCATTTGGCAAGGTACATAGGGTGTTGACGCTATTTCCAGGCTGGTAAACTTTAAAACCCCATCTCAGACGCAGTTGTTAGTAAGAAAACAAAAAATTGGCGAAAGATACGGAATATCAACGATTTTTACGCCACGCCAACTTGGAGTATAGCATATCCATTAAACAGGAATATTTCCCACAATTTTAAAGCTAGAGTCATGAAATTTGGTAGGAGGTGATCCTTGATTTTCCAGCCACGCCCACCAGCCCCCCGTCAGCAAAATTGGAAATGCCCACAGCTCTAGAGCTAGAGTCGCCATATGTGGCATATATATTACTGATAACCTCTCGCACAGCCCATATACAAAATTTCCCTGCACCGCATTTACCCGCTCCCACAAATAGCGAAAATCGATCAACGATAAACAACACTTGAGAACATCCTTATGACCTTTTTTTGGTCACGGAAGAAGGTGGAACTTAAGAACTTAAGCAGCAGCTTTGTGATACTCGAAGTGTATTTTTTTATAAGCTGCAATAAATTAAAGAAATTTGCAACTATTTCGTAATACTTATAAGCTCCATTTTAAATTCCAAAAGTGCATATCTAACGATTTTTAAACGTTTTTTTCTAACACAAGTTTATGTCATAGCAATAATGAGAAAAAAGCCAGCAATTGTTTTACATTCTAATTGGCAATATTTTCTACAACTCAGCAAACGCAATGCATAAGTAATTGCTTATGAATAAATTTGTTTCGATGAGAATTTGTACGTAAGAATTTTTTTAGAAAAACGGCTGGTTGAGTTTTAAGTATTTTTATAGATAGAAAACTAACAAAATTATTGAATTTATTAAAAATGTAAGTAAATTTTGTTTGCCATATTGTTTCAATGTTATTCTGTATTGCTTTCCGTTTTGAAAGTTTTTACATTGTAGTGTTAAATACACAGTTTATTCTTTGTTAGTTTAGTAATACTCTTGTAAGATTATCTGATATGTACCCGTCTGGAATTCGCAAGCTCACTTAAAGAATATTAAAATTTGTTTTTGTCATTGATTGGTAGAAAATAAACCAAACTGACATATCAGTTTATCTTGACTATAGCTATGTCGGACTTTATTGGGACATTGTTAGCTCGAGCCTGAGAAACAAATACAAAAAGGAATCAATAGTGAGCCCCAAACACATATGTGGATAATAAACGCCAATGCCAGTCAGCGTAAGCTCATTAGCATTTATTTAAATCAATCATACGCCATGAGAGCCCTATGTCGTGACTTGGCAATTGGAGCTTATCATAGAACGTGCGCATTTCAATTAGGGTACATCACGGTTTAATATTTGGAATGCGACGCTTGCTAATAAAAGCATCGAGTATATAACAGACTGCAACTCATTTGAATAGTCAGTTAAGAACTAACGTCTTAAGCAACACTTTTAACAAGATGCATTTCCGTAACAAAACTTTGACTCTCTTCACCATTGTTTTGGTTTTGGGCAGCGTTTTGCAGATGGTTGCAGGTGCTGAAAAGATAGTAAGTACGGAGCACGTTCGGTTCTGGAGCTCGGAATAAGGCTAGAATTACTTCATTTTAGGATTGCACCACACAACAGCTGCGAGAGAAAGCTAATGAAATTTGCGGTCCTTTCTCATTTCTGCCGTGTAAGCTAATTTTGGAGGTACTATATTGAATTGAGACTATCTGGCGATATGTGATAATACGATATTCGACTTACAGCAAGTGTTGGGTGTCCTTGATAATATCTGCACCGGCTCAATAAAGGGCAAAGATGAGAAAACAACAACAACCGCTGCTCCCAAAGCCTAAGACATTGATGACGATGACGATAACCTTCTCCAGCTGACGACAGATTCGTGAGCGTGTATATTATTCTATTCAACTGTATCATATTCAAGTTGCATGCATTTTAATAAATTGAAACCTCTTTCAAGCAAATCAGAATGTTTTCTGAACGAACAGGAAACTGGGTTCTATGAACTGCTCTAGGATTATTTTGTAGTTGCAGTTACAGGCGAGACTCCTGAACCGCAGCAGGCTAGACCAAAACCATTAGGGCAACTAATTAAAACCACTTTAGAAATGCTTTCTCAACTGTAAAGTTAGCTATAAACAACGACCCAAAGCAGGTGCGAGTGTGTGTAGACCGAGAGACATATGCAACTTGAAACAAAATTAAAAAGCAAATAATATTCATGGCATTTCAGCAGGCGAGGCGGTGCTGCGCTAAAAAATTCAACATAATTCCAAATAATATTACAACACCTGCAGAAGCGTTTCAAGTGCACAGACGCACATACACACACACACTCGCACACACACACACACACACACACATATGCACCGACACAGCACTGTGTGTTAAATGTGTAAAAGGGTTTTTTCTTGAAAAATCGCTGCACTGGAATTAATTAATTCGCCTCTGCCGTTGCTGGCGTTTTAGTAGCTGGCAAAAAATAAATATATATACATATAATATATATATAAAAAAATCAGGCCGCGAAATCAAAAAGATATGTGGAATGAGTGAGTTTCGGCTATAGGCGACCTTAGGAGAGCGCTACTAAAAGACTAAACCTTATAAGACTTTTTATCGAAATAATAGTAATCGAGAATAGAGCATATCTATATATATATATATATATATATATATATATTTAATATGATTAGTAAACAACTTTTATGTTTGTTTGTTGGCCAATATAAATCTAAATTATAAAATGAACGACAATTTACATAGAAAAATGCGATAATAACAAATCGAAATATAACAACTCAAAAGCTGGACTTAAATATTATATATTCGTAATTATTTAGAATAAAATAAACAAAGTCGTAAGTAAAAATTATGCTATTAATATTATTAAACCAAAATATGAATTACAACATATTAATTGTTGAATTGAACTACAAACTAGAATTGAAGCTATAAAATATTGCCATATAATTGATATATTTGCAATATGTTGCGAGTATTTTAGACCCAAGCCAAGGTACTCATCTCATTTGTAGCGAATACTGAATACAATTTGTGGTATTCATCTGCAGAGTTCATGTTCAGTGTGCATCACATAGAATTTTTGATTCTGATACAAGTGTGCGTAAGTGTGTGTGTGTGTGTGTGTGTGTGTGTTCTGTGTGTGCCTGCACCTGCACACTCTTTCATTCTCTTTCTCTGTTTTTCTTTAGCTTTAGCTTTAGCTGTTCCCTCCCTCTTAGATGCGTATGTAGTGGCACTTAATGCTCATTTTATGCCTCGATTGACATAAAATTGCAGACGAGTTTTGCAGCGTGAAAAAAATGCTAAAATAAAAAGCTCTGTGCAATGTTTACTAAGTATATCAAATTACCGACAGTGCTGTGAAACCCCCCAAACACAATTACATAATTAACATAACCAAACGGCACAAAGTGAATCAAAGCTAAATTCGCACTTATTTTTAGCATACTTGCAGGCTGCTCAAGCAAATGTTTTGCTTTGACTCTAAGGCTTGATTTATCTGAAATGAAGTACAAATGAATGGGTCGCCAAACAAGAACAAACACTACTAAGAATTGCAGGCCGCTCAATGTAATTCGGAGCTATCAAAATCGCAATATTAATATGACTACATATATATTTTTGTCTTCTATATTCTTGCCATTGGTGCCTTTTGCTGGGCTTTTACATTTATCATTTATATTATTCAGAATTTGATAACCTTTATAGGGGAGGAAACATTTTTTCCATTGCATTCGCAGAATTCTTAACAGTGTATAAAATGAGAACAAATGAATGCAAATTATCTGAGCTAATGCTTATCACAATTGTCAGCCCTACGTTTATGCCCTGAAGCTAATTAGTAATGGACAATCGTATTTCAAATTGATTTGCGATCCGGGAGCACAAAATAATTTAATTGTACCTGCGTCAGAGTATTGCATGAATTGGTATTAATGTCATAGTTAGCTTTGGTCACTTGCAATTCGAAGTTTGTAACGCATAAAAGGAAGCTTAGAATGACAAAACAAATCGATCTAGCCATGTCCGCCTGCCTGTCTGTCTGTCTGTTTGTATGGATACTAGTCCTACAGCTTATGAACTATCGCGATTAAACTTTGCAGAGACACTTATTATTAAAATGTACAGCACATTGGTCGGAACTAGACGGATCTGATGCCTATATCTTATAGCTGCCATACAATTCGAAGTCAGTTTTGGCACATATATCCCAAGTTTGTAAAGCTATGGCGATGGAACTTTGCACAGATGCTTATTTTTCAAACATACATCACACTAATCGGAGCCGGCCGGATCGGTTCACTAAATCTTGTAGCTGCCATACAACTCGAAGCCGATTTTGGCCATTTATCCGATTTCTCAAAGCTATCGCCTTAAATTTCCTAGTACACTTGAACATCCTTATAACTTATCAGTGTTTAAAATTTCGAATCCACTCAGTTACAATTAGCAAAGATATGCGTCATTAAATAATTCGGTGGTGCAGTTGGCAGAGTGAAAATTGCCTAAAGGTTCGAAAAAGTATAAATCTTCGGCACGCCGAAGATAATCCTTCCCCACTTGTTTAATTTGTAATGGAGATTGAATTGTTTTCGATTTGCTTCGTACATATGTATATGCAGTAATGGCATACATTTCAAATATCTGTCAGTTAGTCAAAGTTCATTTGCTGCTTATTGAAGCGTTTATTCACTGATTAGTACCTTTAATTGTGCAGAACACGAGCTTTGAGCTCTCAACTCGACTATAAAAGCCTTGCCGCTGACATTGTGGCTATACTACCCATCAGTCTGTCTGCCTGTCTGTCAACCACATGGCTTCCACTGGGATCGGCTTTGCCTTCGCGCTACTCCTGTGCCTTATGCTGTGCGCCTGCGCCTCCGTTTGGGCAGCTCCTTCCGGGGATGACTTGCGTCAGTTTAGCGAGCTGGAGCGCACTCTCAAGGAGCTAGCCACCTCTGTGATTGCGATGAGTGGTGCTAGTGCGAATGCTGGTGCAGGTGAGTGCCCTCCTCGTGCCCCACTCTGTGCACATATCAATTGTTTGTCCTTCTTTTAGGGGATGACAGCGTCGGGGATTTCGATACGGATTTGCTGGACAGCAATGTTGCAGCTGCTTTGGTCGATCTGGGCGAGTTTAGTCTGAGAGAATGAGCGAAGGTAACTGAACTCAGTTCTCGGTTCTGCTAAGCCACGTTTAGCACCACTGCAGCGCCCAAGTTTAATTCACAATATTTATTTTTTTTTTGAAGAACACAATGTATGACCAAATAAAGCTTTTATCGTAGAAAATCTTAATATTGCAACAAAATTCATATATATTTTCGCTGAATAAATAAATGAAAAATATATGGTCTTATAATCAGGTTAAGGATTGCAATATAAATAGCTTGAAGAAGAAGAAAGAAAGAACCAAATAAGATTTGTATTTATATAATAGAAAACGATAACGTTATTGTAATATATATACTCAGCTAGTAGAGAACGTGTTTATGTTTTAATCCCAAGTTTTTTTTCGATTCTTAAGTTGTTTTAAAATATAATTTAAAGCAAGTGCAGACAACAACAACTGATTGTCGTCCAAACCACAGATTAACTCTAATAATAATAAAAACACTAATTTCGAAATCAAAACTCGTCAGCGAAGCCAAATGTACTCTCTTTCTGCTTTGAATTAAAGTCACTTGATTACTTTCTGCATAGAAATCAAAATCCAAAGAGAAAGTCCAATTCATATAACTTATGTAGAGATTCCTATAAAGTGAAGCAAGTTTAACTTGCTGAGCAAACTTAACAGTAAGGCGCCAATAAAGACAGACATTTAACAAGAAATAATACATTGAATAGGATAACAAACATTATAGTGTTGTATATGTTCAATTCTGGCTGTAATATACATTTGCAATGATGAAAACTCCAAGTTAAAAGATAAATAAACAAAGTAAAATAAAGTTACCAAGTATAACAAAAATTGTATATTTATTGTACCCATTTTTTATAAGCTTGATCTTTATATATGTATATGTATATCTGAAATTGGCTCTTATGCTCTCAAAAAGTCGCAGTTAATCTGAAAATGTGCGCAAACATTTTATCAAATTGACTTTAATCCCGATAGCTAAAAAAAACAAAAACAAACCAAATGCGCTGGCAAATTACCCATTCTAAATCTGGAACAATGTGGGCAGCAAACATCCATCTCGCTGCCCCTCTCTCTCTCTTTCTCGCACTGTCTGTCTGTCTCGCTTGCACCTCAGCCCACATAGACAGAGCTGGAGCCAGTTACTGAGCTCAATTTGCGCGCTAAATCTAATCAAGTTAATTTACGCCACCGATTCCTACACATATGGATGGCACCCCAAATAGCCAGACAGGGCTATCTAAAGACAAAGTCTTGTGGATGATCCGGTCCATGTGTCGGGGCGTTCAATTTACGCCGAGTTCCTCAATTGGACACTCAAGACGATGGGCAGGTGGATGCCACGATTCTACGATGGAAGCAGACGAACTTGGAGCTGTCAGCGGTTGCCGCCTCTGATTGTCATGCTAAAAATTAAAAGAATTAAAGCAAGAAAAAGCTAGTCAGACATAATTGGTCAGAGTGCTAAACTAGCAGGTACCCTGTACATTAATATATATTGAGTTGGGATAGGTTGATTACACGCGACAGTGGGGAAAACAGCTTGAGATAAACAGACGCTGAGATGGACAAAGAGAAGATCAAGACTCAAGGCATCATCTTTAGACTAATACACCCTTCTTAGGGTGGGTAACAGGGTAGCAAAATGAAAAAAAGAATAAAAACTTAAATGCCATAATATCATTAATAATAATAGCTGGAACAACAAGAGGAACGAGCTCACAGCTCTCAGCTCTCAGCTCTTCAGCTAGCGGAAGTGCGAGAATGTTAAAACATATCCAAATCCAAATCTAAATCGGAATCAAAAATGTAATCGGCTGACCGTCGTTCGCTCGCTCAGCTGTAGATAGATAGCCGTACCCGAAGACAACTAAGTAAGCAGCAGTAGACAGCTATCCAACTATGTATCCACTGGATACTGGATACTGCCGTGTGTATCTGTCAGTTACTTCTGATGCGTGCAGCTGTGCGGAAGCTTCTTGTGGCTGCAACGGACCGCGTGACTCGTGTTAGATCGTGTCGATTGATCGATTAATCGGAGTATTCGACTCCCCTGCGCTTTTTGTTGTTGTGGTGTTGTGTGTCCTTTTGCATCCGTGCATCATGCATGTGGATGAGCTGCGCACCAGCCTGCAAAGCTTCGGCTGGCCAGACTATCTCGTCTTCTGCCTCATGCTGGCCATTTGTGCCGTCATCGGTATCTACTTCTGCCTCCAGCTGCGCCGCGAGTCCAAGCAGGTCAAGGCCAGTGGTGGTGAGGAGGCGGCTACCAGTGCCGCCTCCTATTTGGTCGGCGGCAGAAAGATGAAAGTCTTTCCCATTACCATGTCACTCATCGCGAGGTGAGTACAAATCGAAGTCAGCATAATAATGTTAAGCACAACGATTTGTACAGTTTTGTAGAACTCTTTGTATAGGTTATGGACTACAAATTAGCAAATAGTCAACATTATTTACTTAAGTGACATTTAATTACTTTTGTGTGTTATTCATTTCATTTAAGTTAATCATCTTAGTCGAATGTCGCATCTCACTTGCCACGTGTGTCAAAAGCTGGCTTATCAGTGATATAATACAATATACGATATAAAATGACCTATTTGTAAGGTTGTTATATAGATGATTTCAGTTGTAAGTCCGTTATTGACTTTGTCTGTTTGAAATTAATATCTCAAATTAATTCAGTGATATTTAAGCAATTTATTCCTTAATTATTTTACAAATATTTTCTCAAAGTAAACTTGGTAAATAATCAAAGAACCTACAATTTAAAATGCACTTAATGCTTGCCGTCTTTTGATAAGGAAATAAAATAATATAATACTTGCATTATTATGTATACGAACAATGTAGTCAATCAAAGTTATGCTACGTATACGTAATATCGATGCTGACAGCTTAAACAAACGGGTTATTAGCTAGTATTGCAACAGCTGAAACTGACACATAAAATAAATTCATAGCTTACATGGACCCAGCTGATCGCTATAAATCTATTTATAACCATTAAAGCTAACTATTTATAAATCCTTAATTCGCTTAGAGGTATATAGTAGGTATAGATATGCGAGTGTGTTTGAATCAGTTGGGTTAGTCAAACTAAAGTTGCCCTTTGTGCAAATGTCGTTGTGCTAAACATAAACCAGCCATTATGATGTATATATGTAAAGTCAGCATTCGGTGCCCGGATCCACACAAGTGTTGGACTCGAACAGAGAGAGAGAGAGAGAGAGAGAGAGAGAGATAGAGAGAGATAGATTGCTCCACTTACAGCCAGTTACAGCTGGTCGTCAAGTATTTGCTGTCTGCAGCTGTGCACTGTGAGCTGTGAGCTTTGAGTGATGCTTATCAACGCACCAAATCAAATTGTTTCATAATTTCTAAATGGTTCGTAAGAGCAGCGATAAACTAGAATCCACTGCTGGAAGTAAGCGGCATACGGGGAATTCAGATTGCGACTACGACGGGGCCATAATCAACGCTGGCGACTGCCTGCTAATTGAATCGCATAAAACGCTCTTTGATCTGCAAAGTGTTCCAGGAACAGTTCCGTCTGAAGGTCAAGTGGCTGGGTCAATGAGCACTGATGTGTATGCAATTGCTGTTTACTTTTGGCAGCTAATGTAATGTAAATCCTATGCTTCAGCTTCTTCTACTTCTTCTGCTTCTATTCCCAACAGCTTCATATCGGGCATCACGCTGCTGGGCACACCAACTGAGGTCTACCTGTACGGTGCTCAGTACATGTACATCATGGGCTCCCTGGTGCTAATGGGAGTGTGCATGTACTACTTCTTCTTGCCAGTATTCCATGACCTCAACCTAATATCCACCTACAAGGTATGTGCTCGGCCATCCACTTGACTCCCTTTACTATATACTCCACTTTTACATAGTATTTGGAGCAGCGCTACAATCGGAGTCTGCGTCTCTTTGGCTCAATCATGTTCATAATGGCTTCGGTGAGTGCATGAAGAATATGTGAGAATATTCTTTCTTTGAGACAAGCTATGATTGCAATATCAACATTATCGGGCATAAGGAAGAACCTAGTCTCAACAACCGAGCATTATCCATAAGTCTGTCTGTTTGTATGAACAAGCGGAGCTAAGAGACAATAAGAGACTGTAAGACTTCATATTTGGAATGGAGTTATATATGTACATACTCGTCAGACTAAGTTTGTTTCAATGAATCAAATGGCAACCAGTGCAAGACAGACATACAATGCGAGAACGCAAGAATTACAGAAAAGTCGGCTAAGTCCGCATCTGCCATGGGTGCAAGCTCAACTATTTACTTAATTTTTTAATTTTTTGTTCATGTAACATTCCTTTTTTTAATGTTTTTTTTTATGAATTACTTTTGCCTTAGACCTGTACTTAACAGACATATGTATGTTAACTTAACAGTTAACATACATATGTCTGTTAAGTTTCTGGAATGTGTGCATCCACATTGCAATTGGGCATTTTTCAACACTGTAATTTGAAATTGGCGGGAATTTGCCCAATGGTCCCTTTCCCTATTAACGCTGTTATTTGTATAAATTAAATATTAAATTAACAATATATTAAAATATTGTAATTGTGTCCCTACGTAATTTGAATGATCTGTAAAGTTGCTTGATTAATGAAAATGAGCTTTAAAGCAAGCCGACTTCTTAAATCCACATAACAGTTGGGTACAGGGTATCTCCTGATCAGTAGACTCCGGTTTATATCCTTTAACTTATTTTAGGCATAGAAGCCAAAGGAAATCTCCATTTAGCTTATAAAAGTAAATTAATAGTTCATAAGAAGAAAACAGACAACTTAGCTCGCCGAACAATACATACTCTAACAGACCGATATTTAAATGCCTACATTTAAACATATTTACTTCTAGGCTTAACAAGCTCTGAGGGCGATTTTTGACTGTATGTTGATTATGAGTTGGACAGTTGTTAGGACTATAATAAGACGGTTTGGGGTTAGTTAGAAGATCATGGAGAGCACAATCTCGAGTTGTGCAACACTGCTTTGTGGCTATTGCACGATAGTTAACAGCTAACTATCGATAGGAGGGCAGTCTGTCTCCCATATCGATATGAATACTCCCTTGAAACTAACCACTGTTGATTCGTAATCTTCGCAGTTGTTATGGCTTCCGATTGTGATCTATATGCCGGCGATCGCCTTCAACCAGGCAACTGGAGTCAACATACACATTGTGACGCCGTGTGTGTGCGTGGTGTGCATCTTCTACACGTGCATCGGCGGACTCAAGGCGGTCGTCTGGACGGACGTCATCCAGACGCTGATCATGTTCGGGGCGATGGCGCTGGTGCTGATCAAGGGCACACTGGACATCGGGGGGCCGGGCGTAGTGTGGCAGAAGGCACAGCAGACGGCTCGCATTGAGGCGCCCAACTTCAATCTGGATGTCAGCGAGCGGTACACGTTCTACTCCCTGGTGCTGGGCGGCGTGGCCCACTGGCTCAAGTCGAATGCCATCAGCCAGAACATGATCCAGCGCTATCTGTCGCTGCCAACACTGCGACACGCCCGCATCGCTCTCTGGTGCTTCGTGGGGGGCGTGCTCACCTTCCTGGGCATCTGCGGCTACACGGGCCTGCTCATCTACGCCACCTACGCGGACTGCGATCCGCTGGAGACGAAGCTGGCCCAGCGCAACGATCAGCTGCTGCCGCTGCTGGTCATGGAGACGCTGGGCTCGTATCCCGGCCTGCCGGGCATCTTTGTCGCAGGCGTGTTCTCAGCGGCGCTCTCCTCGCTCTCCACCGGCCTCAACTCGCTCTCGGCCGTCGTCCTGGAGGACTTCGTGAAGACGTTTCGCCGCGGGCCACTCAGCGAGTCGCAGACCGCCATCGTGATGCGCAGCGTGGTCGTCCTCTTCGGCATTGTCTTCGTCGCCCTGGTCTTTGTCGTGGAGAAGCTGGGCGCTGTGCTCCAGCTGACGATCACGCTCACCTCGGTGGCCAATGGACCGCTGCTGGGCATCTTCACTGCCGGCGTCATGCTGCCCTGGGTCAACTCGAAGGGCGCCCTCCTCGGCGGCCTCAGCTCGCTAGCGGTCATGGCCTGGATGTGCATCAGTGCACAGCGTGATCTCGTCACGGGAGATCTCGTCTATCAGCGCAAGCCCTACTCCACGCTCGGCTGCAACTACACCTTCGACGGAGAGCGGCGCACATTCAGCAGCCTGCCGCTGGACGAAGCCATCAGGTGAGTCCCACTGCCGCAGAGGAAAACCACACACATATGTACATATACAGCTTTTTGTATGCATATCAATAAAGTTGCGACTGTAAGATTTACAAATCGACATATCAAAATTGTTCGTCATTCGCATCTATTTTTCAAAGTGACGATGAGCTTACATATGTTTATTTTGTAACTTTTTGTTATCATATTGTAAATATTGTAATTTAACTTTTCTATTAGGCAAATCAGGAAATTAAAGCAAAAATCTCAACTCGTTTATTCTAGAATAAGCATGCTAAAATAAAGCGTACTGTCTGTTTAGTTCTCATCTCAAAAACCAGCTAAAACAAAATTTCAATATTCAATATTTAACTTGAAAGTAACATTACGTATACGCATACATATACGAAATTTAAGAAACCTTAAATCAAGTTAATTATTCATTAGTGCGCATTGCACTTAAGCTAAAGTATCACAAGAATGAGGCCTTTTCTTATTTTTTTTTGAGAACTCATCTCTCATCTCTCCATCTTATTTTGGTAACTAACATTCATAATTGAGCCACGTGAAATCCAATTTGAAGTTTTTCGATTCTATAAGTCACTAACTTTCGTTCTGTAAGTCAACAACTTCATCTCATTGCACTGCACTGTATTTAAATAAAAACGATTTCTGTTACTTTGCAGCCCCGCCTCGGAGGCGCCTTTCCAGCTGTATCGCATCTCGTATCTGTACTTCACTCTCTTCGGAGCACTGATCACCATTGTGGTGGGCCTGCTGACCAGCCTCCTTCTGCGCGAATCCGATCTGGATGCAATAGACACCCGTCTGCTGACCCCCTTCGTGCGCCGCTGGTTGGAGCGACGTCGCAGTCGGCGTACCCAGCTGCCTGGGGGGAAGCAGGCGAAGCAGAAGGCTGTCCAGGAGACGACAACGTGAGCGGAGGCGGTGGAGACAGTCGTCGCAATGTTCCTTTGCTAGCTTAGTAAATACTATTTAAAATTAAATAAAATACAATTCATAATTATTTGGTCTGTGCCGCAAAATGGGTTCAAAGCAGCTGCTCTCCTCTCTCTCTCTCTCTCTCTCTCTCTCTCTCTCTCTCACTCTCTGTGTGTGTAATTAGAAAAATGCCCGCAGTGATGGAATTGGAATTGCAACTGGAAGTGGATGTGGATGTGGATGTGGACCTGACCCTGGATCTGAATCTGAATCTGAACCTTTGCCAAATCAAAGCCAACTTCTAAACAAATTAACACAGAAAAAACGAGGTGGAAAAAAAGAAAAATAAAACTAAAATTGTGGCTCACAGAAGCATTGCAGTTGGCTGGGTTGGGTGTACAAAGGGTTCGTCCTTAGTTCTAATTGAATATTTACTGTTTGTATGCGTGTGTACGTGTGTGTGTGTGTGTGTGTGTGTGGTTAGAGCAACTCGACCAACTACTTATTAGTAGTCATTGCCACCCTGAGTGTGTGTGTGTGTGTGTGTGTTTATTTGTGTGTTTAGGTCGCTTATGCAGCAAATTGAATTGTTAATGAGCTGACAAATGTTTGCGAAATTAGTTTTCAGCTGGAAAGACAACAACTAGCAAACACGCAATGCCAAACCAAACCAGACCAGAACAAACCAAACCATCAAAATCCATATACGCTTCGAGTAGAGTATTCACTAAAGTCGTCTAGTCTGCAAATGCGCAGAATCAACTAACGGCGTTTTTTCTTTCTTTTTTGCAGGCCACTTGTCACTTGTGCAAGGGAACAACCCTAAAATAAAAGTAGTGGTAGCCCCAACCCCACCCCACAGCCACTGCACCCTTTAGCGCTGCTGGTGCCTCGTGTCTGTGTGTAAGTTCTGGTGTGTCTGTGAATGGCTGCCTCGCCAATTAACCACTAGACAGCTCGCACGAAAAGACAGCGGCGAAATGTCATCAGAATGCATAATGACAACGGTTCGTTATGGACACCATGGCAAGGGGTAGAGAGGTTAGGGGTAGGGGTAGGGTAGGGGTAGGGGTAGTGCTGCTGGCCTGCGGCCAAAAGGAAACCCAGGTGCAGATCTCAAAAACAGACATGGCACATGTGCGCCACCTTGCGGCGC
>JAWNLL010000299.1:0-32518 GCA_035042425.1 Drosophila flavopinicola | reverse complement strand
GCGCTTATTTCAAAAGCCTTGTGATGCTTTTTATACTCTTTTCGAAGAAAAATAGTATATTAAGTTTGGAAGCGTTGGAGACCCCAAAAGTTACTGCCAGTATGCTTAGAAAAACAAAAACAAATTGATCTAGCCATGTCCGTCTGTCTGTCTGTCTGTCTGTCTGTATGTATGCAAACTAGTCCCTCAGTTTTTGAGCTATCGCGATACAACTTTGCACAGACACTTATTATTCAAGGGGACAGCACATTGGTCGGAGCCGGCCGGATCGGACCACTATATCTTATAGCTGCCATACACCTCAAAGTCGGTTTTGGCCATAAATCCGATGTTTTCAAAGCAATTGCCTTAAATTTCCTTGTACACTTGAACATCCTTATAACTCATCAATGGGTAAAATCGCAAATCGATTGAGTCATAAACAGCGAAGATATGCGTCATTAAATATTTTGAAAAAACAGGTGCATATGAGCAAACAAAGTCAAGCGCAAGAAAGCTTTTGATAGTCTGCTCTTCAAGGTATTTTGTCACCGATCATCAAAACGGTTTGTGGCGTAAGGCGTAAAGAGCCGCGCTAACGAACGCAAGTTTCGCAAGGTCTCGCAAGTTCGAGTCTAGGCGGCGACTGATTATTAATTTAATACTTTTTTCTTTTTCTTCCTTTCAAATATATAACTGTAATCAAATTAATTTGCTTCCAATGGCTTAGAACAAAAACAATGCCACGCGAAAAAACAAATGCTGACAAACGCGAGTTGCTGCAGGTTGCAGGAAAACCAAACAAGGAAATTTGTAACAGTCGGCTCTTCAAGCAATTTTGTCAGCGATCATCAAAACGGCTTGTGGCGTAAGGGGTAAAGTTGCGAACTGGTGAGCGAGAGGTCCCGGGTTCAAGACCAGCGGCGACTGGTCATTTATTTTCATTTTTATACCCTGAACCCATTAAAAATGGGTAAAAAGGGTATTATGGTTTTGTGCAAAAGTATGTAACAGGCATAAGGAAGCATCTCCGACCATATAAAGTATATATATTCTTGATCAGTATCAACAGCCGAGTCGATTTAGCCATGTCCGTCTGTCTGTCTGTCCGTCTGTCCGTCCGTCCGTCCGTCCGTCCGTCCGTCCGTCTGTCTGTATGAACACGCGGATATCAGAGACTACAAGAGCTAGAGACTTCATATTTGGAATATAAGTTCTCGTAATCCCGGGACAGATCAAGTTTATTAAAATTTATCGATAACTCGTCCCGTTCAAAAGTTATCGATAAATTTCGATTTCAGACCAGCGTTTTTGGGCTATAACTTACAAGTTATAAGAGCTAGAGGCCCCTAATTTGGCATGTATAATCTCGAATAGCATACACATGTAACAAATTTTTAACTTTTTGGATACCACCCCCCAATCCCCCCAAAAATTCAAAAAACTCATTTTTGAAGGTATGACCTTGCAATTTGGTTTGGTCACACATTTTATAGCCAATGTTATGTCTTACAAATTTCAAAAAGATCGGACAATAAACACAGAAGTTATTTAAGATTTAACTTTCCATTGTGTGGGGCTCAGTGAAAAAGCAAGATAACTGCTTAAACCGTTTTCACAGCTTGCAGTAATGTGTGGTGTGTTTGTATGTATGCACACTATTAGGCAAGTATGAATGGATGTCAGAACTGGGTTCAGGGTATCTCCTAGTCGGGCAGTCCCGACTAGTGCACTCTTACTTGTTTCTTATTCTTCTTTTCAAATATATAATAGCTGTAGTCAAATTCATTTATTTTCAATTTCCTAAATTGAAAGGTATAAGAGCAACAGGCACAAAATTTGGTATGTATATTGTAGTATACATATGTAATGTAGTTTTGACTTTTTGGAAAAACTGAAACTTGTTTATTGTTCAATTCGGTAGCACTTATGAATGCTAAGGGACGCGTCCACGAGCTGCGGATAGTGAAACGTCCCTGTTTACATGAATACCTTTATATATTTTATTTTATATGTAGGGGTATATGTATGCGACATTAATATCTGCGAATTAAATAAGCAGTCACGGAAAAATAGTAAAAATTGCATTAAGGTTCGAAAAGAGTATTTAATCTTCGGCACGCCGAAGATAATCCTTCTCCACTTGTTATTTTTAATCTAATTATTTTTTTCAAATATGTATCAAATAGCTTGAATTCAATAATTTAAAAGAAATATTTAAATTCATACGATACCAATTCTTAGAGCAAAAAATAAATGCAACGCGATATAACGATTTTTTACTACTTTTGAAATTTCAGTGGTGCAGTTGGCAGAGTGAAAATTGCTCTAAAGGTTCGAAAAGAGTATAGAATCTTCGGTACGCCGAAGATAATCCTTTCCCACTTGTTTTAATGTTCATTTGGCAAGGTACATAGGGTGTTGACGCTATTTCCAGGCTGGTAAACTTTAAAACCCCATCTCAGACGCAGTTGTTAGTAAGAAAACAAAAAATTGGCGAAAGATACGGAATATCAACGATTTTTACGCCACGCCAACTTGGAGTATAGCATATCCATTAAACAGGAATATTTCCCACAATTTTAAAGCTAGAGTCATGAAATTTGGTAGGAGGTGATCCTTGATTTTCCAGCCACGCCCACCAGCCCCCCGTCAGCAAAATTGAAATGCCCACAGCTCTAGAGCTAGAGTCGCCATATGTGGCATATATATTACTGATAACCTCTCGCACAGCCCATATACAAAATTTCCCTGCACCGCATTTACCCGCTCCCAAAATAGCGAAAATCGATCAACGATAAACAACACTTGAGAACATCCTTATGACCTTTTTTTGGTCACGGAAGAAGGTGGAACTTAAGAACTTAAGCAGCAGCTTTGTGATACTCGAAGTGTATTTTTTTATAAGCTGCAATAAATTAAAGAAATTTGCAACTATTTCGTAATACTTATAAGCTCCATTTTAAATTCCAAAAGTGCATATCTAACGATTTTTAAACGTTTTTTTCTAACACAAGTTTATGTCATAGCAATAATGAGAAAAAAGCCAGCAATTGTTTTACATTCTAATTGGCAATATTTTCTACAACTCAGCAAACGCAATGCATAAGTAATTGCTTATGAATAAATTTGTTTCGATGAGAATTTGTACGTAAGAATTTTTTTAGAAAAACGGCTGGTTGAGTTTTAAGTATTTTTATAGATAGAAAACTAACAAAATTATTGAATTTATTAAAAATGTAAGTAAATTTTGTTTGCCATATTGTTTCAATGTTATTCTGTATTGCTTTCCGTTTTGAAAGTTTTTACATTGTAGTGTTAAATACACAGTTTATTCTTTGTTAGTTTAGTAATACTCTTGTAAGATTATCTGATATGTACCCGTCTGGAATTCGCAAGCTCACTTAAAGAATATTAAAATTTGTTTTTGTCATTGATTGGTAGAAAATAAACCAAACTGACATATCAGTTTATCTTGACTATAGCTATGTCGGACTTTATTGGGACATTGTTAGCTCGAGCCTGAGAAACAAATACAAAAAGGAATCAATAGTGAGCCCCAAACACATATGTGGATAATAAACGCCAATGCCAGTCAGCGTAAGCTCATTAGCATTTATTTAAATCAATCATACGCCATGAGAGCCCTATGTCGTGACTTGGCAATTGGAGCTTATCATAGAACGTGCGCATTTCAATTAGGGTACATCACGGTTTAATATTTGGAATGCGACGCTTGCTAATAAAAGCATCGAGTATATAACAGACTGCAACTCATTTGAATAGTCAGTTAAGAACTAACGTCTTAAGCAACACTTTTAACAAGATGCATTTCCGTAACAAAACTTTGACTCTCTTCACCATTGTTTTGGTTTTGGGCAGCGTTTTGCAGATGGTTGCAGGTGCTGAAAAGATAGTAAGTACGGAGCACGTTCGGTTCTGGAGCTCGGAATAAGGCTAGAATTACTTCATTTTAGGATTGCACCACACAACAGCTGCGAGAGAAAGCTAATGAAATTTGCGGTCCTTTCTCATTTCTGCCGTGTAAGCTAATTTTGGAGGTACTATATTGAATTGAGACTATCTGGCGATATGTGATAATACGATATTCGACTTACAGCAAGTGTTGGGTGTCCTTGATAATATCTGCACCGGCTCAATAAAGGGCAAAGATGAGAAAACAACAACAACCGCTGCTCCCAAAGCCTAAGACATTGATGACGATGACGATAACCTTCTCCAGCTGACGACAGATTCGTGAGCGTGTATATTATTCTATTCAACTGTATCATATTCAAGTTGCATGCATTTTAATAAATTGAAACCTCTTTCAAGCAAATCAGAATGTTTTCTGAACGAACAGGAAACTGGGTTCTATGAACTGCTCTAGGATTATTTTGTAGTTGCAGTTACAGGCGAGATTCCTGAACCGCAGCAGGCTAGACCAAAACCATTAGGGCAACTAATTAAAACCACTTTAGAAATGCTTTCTCAACTGTAAAGTTAGCTATAAACAACGACCCAAAGCAGGTGCGAGTGTGTGTAGACCGAGAGACATATGCAACTTGAAACAAAATTAAAAAGCAAATAATATTCATGGCATTTCAGCAGGCGAGGCGGTGCTGCGCTAAAAAATTCCAACATAATTCCAAATAATATTACAACACCTGCAGAAGCGTTTCAAGTGCACAGACGCACATACACACACACACTCGCACACACACACACACACACACACACACATATGCACCGACACAGCACTGTGTGTTAAATGTGTAAAAAGGGTTTTTTCTTGAAAAATCGCTGCACTGGAATTAATTAATTCGCCTCTGCCGTTGCTGGCGTTTTAGTAGCTGGCAAAAAATAAATATATATACATATAATATATATATAAAAAAATCAGGCCGCGAAATCAAAAAGATATGTGGAATGAGTGAGTTTCGGCTATAGGCGACCTTAGGAGAGCGCTACTAAAAGACTAAACCTTATAAGACTTTTTATCGAAATAATAGTAATTGAGAATAGAGCATATCTATATATATATATATATATATATATATTTAATATATTAGTAAACAACTTTTATGTTTGTTTGTTGGCCAATATAAATCTAAATTATAAAATGAACGACAATTTACATAGAAAAATGCGATAATAACAAATCGAAATATAACAACTCAAAAGCTGGACTTAAATATTATATATTCGTAATTATTTAGAATAAAATAAACAAAGTCGTAAGTAAAAATTATGCTATCAATATTATTAAACCAAAATATGAATTACAACATATTAATTGTTGAATTGAACTACAAACTAGAATTGAAGCTATAAAATATTGCCATATAACTGATATATTTGCAATATGTTGCGAGTATTTTAGACCCAAGCCAAGGTACTCATCTCATTTGTAGCGAATACTGAATACAATTTGTGGTATTCATCTGCAGAGTTCATGTTCAGTGTGCATCATATAGAATTTTTGATTCTGATACAAGTGTGCGTGAGTGTATGTGTGTGTGTGTGTGTGTGTTCTGTGTGTGCCTGCACCTGCACACTCTTTCATTCTCTTTCTCTGTTTTTCTTTAGCTTTAGCTTTAGCTGTTCCCTCCCTCTTAGATGCGTATGTAGTGGCACTTAATGCTCATTTTATGCCTCGATTGACATAAAATTGCAGACGAGTTTTGCAGCGTGAAAAAAATGCTAAAATAAAAAGCTCTGTGCAATGTTTACTAAGTATATCAAATTACCGACAGTGCTGTGAAACCCCCCAAACACAATTACATAATTAACATAACCAAACGGCACAAAGTGAATCAAAGCTAAATTCGCACTAATTTTTAGCATACTTGCAGGCTGGTCAAGCAAATGTTTTGCTTTGACTCTAAGGCTTGATTTATCTGAAATGAAGTAGAAATAAATCGCGATTAAACTGTGCAGAGACACTTATTATTAAAATGTACAGATGTACAAATGTACATTGGTCAGTACTAGACGGATCGGATGGCTATATCTTATAGCTGCCATACAATTCGAAGTCAGTTTTGGCCATATATCCGATTTTCTCAAAGCTATCGCCTTAAGTTTCCTAGTACAGTTGAACATCCTTATAACTTATCAGTGTTTAAAATTTCAAATCCATTCAGTTATAATTAGCAAAGATATGAGTCATTAAATATTTCGGTGGTGCAGTTGGCAGTGTGAAATTGCCTAAAGGTTCGGAAAGAGTATGAAATATTCG
This sequence comes from Drosophila flavopinicola, assembly GCA_035042425.1. NCBI lineage: Eukaryota > Metazoa > Arthropoda > Insecta > Diptera > Drosophilidae > Drosophila > Drosophila flavopinicola. Next base: position 26,298 of record JAWNLL010000299.1, on the reverse strand, counting down.
GCACGCCGAAGATAATCCTTCCCCACTTGTTTAATTTGTAATGGAGATTGAATGTTTTCGATTTGCATATGTACATATGTATATGCATAGTAATGGCATACATTTCAAATATCTGTCATTTAGTCAAAGTTCATTTGCTGCTTATTGAAGCGTTTATTCACTGGTTAGTACCTTTAATTGTGCAGAACACGAGCTTTGAGCTCTCAACTCGACTATAAAAGCCTTGCCGCTGACATTGTGGCTATACTACCTATCAGTCTGTCTGCCTGTCTGTCAACCACATGGCTTCCACTGGGATCGGCTTTGCCTTCGCGCTACTCCTGTGCCTTATGCTGTGCGCCTGCGCCTCCGTTTGGGCAGCTCCTTCCGGGGACGACTTGCGTCAGTTTAGCGAGCTGGAGCGCACTCTCAAGGAGCTAGCCACCTCTGTGATTGCGATGAGTGGTGCTAGTGCGAATGCTGGTGCGAATGCAGGTGAGTGCCCTCCTCGTGCCCCACTCTGTGCACATATGTATCAATTGTTTGTCCGTCTTTTAGGGGATGACAGCGTCGGGGACTTCGATACGGATTTGCTGGACAGCAATGTTGCAGCTGCTTTGGTCGATCTGGGCGAGTTTAGTCTGAGAGAATGAGCGAAGGTAACTGAACTCAGTTCTCGGTTCTGCTAAGCCACGTTTAGCACCACTGCAGCGCCCAAGTTTAATTCACAATATTTATTTTTTTTTTAGAAGAACACAATGTATGACCAAATAAATCTTTTATCGTAGAAAATCTTAATATTGCAACAAAATTCATATATATTTTCGCTGAATAAATAAATGAAAAATATATGGGCTTATAATCAGGTTAAGGCTTGCAATATAAATAGCTTGAAGAAGAATAAAGGAAGAGCCAAATAAGATTTGTATTTATATAGTAGAAAATATAGTTATTGTAATATATATACTCAGCTAGTAGAGAACGTGTTTATGTTTTAATCCCAAGTTGTTTTTTCGATTCTTAAGTTGTTTTAAAATATAATTTAAAGCAAGTGCAGACAACAACAACTGATTGTCGTACAAACCACAGATTAACTCTAATAATAATAAAAACACTAATTTCGAAATCAAAACTCGAAGCGAAGCCAAATGTACTCTCTTTCTGCTTTGAATTAAAGTCACTTGATTACTTTCTGCATAGAAATCAAAATCCAAAGAGAAAGTCAAATTTATATAACTTAAGTAGAGATGCCTATAAAGTGAAGCAAGTTTAACTTGCTGAGCAAACTTAACAGTAAGGCGCCAATAAAGACAGACATTTAACAAGAAATAATACATTGAATAGGATAACAAACATTATAGTGTTGTATATGTTCAATTCTGGCTGTAATATACATTTGCAATGATGAAAACTCCAAGTTAAAAGATAAATAAACAAAGTAAAATAAAGTTACCAAGTATAACAAAAATTGTATATTTATTGTACCCATTTTTTATAAGCTTGATCTTTATATATGTATATGTATATCTGAAATTGGCTCTTATGCTCTCAAAAAGTCGCAGTTAATCTGAAAATGTGCGCAAACATTTTATCAAATTGACTTTAATCCCGATAGCTTAAAAAAACAAAAACAAACCAAATGCGCTGGCAAATTACCCATTCTAAATCTGGAACAATGTGGGCAGCAAACATCCATCTCGCTGCCCCTCTCTCTCTCTTTCTCGCACTGTCTGTCTGTCTCGCTTGCACCTCAGCCCACATAGACAGAGCTGGAGCCAGTTACTGAGCTCAATTTGCGCGCTAAATCTAATCAAGTTAATTTACGCCACCGATTCCTACACATATGGATGGCACCCCAAATAGCCAGACAGGGCTATCTAAAGACAAAGTCTTGTGGATGATCCGATCCATGTGTCGGGGCGTTCAATTTACGCCGAGTTCCTCAATTGGACACTCAAGACGATGGGCAGGTGGATGCCACGATTCTACGATGGAAGCAGACGAACTTGGAGCTGTCAGCGGTTGCCGCCTCTGATTGTCATGCTAAAAATTAAAAGAATTAAAGCAAGAAAAAAGCTAGTCAGACATAATTGGTCAGAGTGCTAAACTAGCAGGTACCCTGTACATTAATATATATTGAGTTGGGATAGGTTGATTACACGCGACAGTGGGGAAAACAGCTTGTGATAAACAGTCGCTGAGATGGACAAAGAGAAGATCAAGATTCAAGGCATCATCTTTAGACTAATACACCCTTCTTAGGGTGGGTAACAGGGTACCAAAATGAAAAAAAGAATAAAAACTTAAATGCCATAATATCATTAATAATAATAGCTGGAACAACAAGAGGAACGAGCTCACAGCTCTCAGCTCTCAGCTGGCTTCCGAAGTGCGAGAATGTTAAAACATATCCAAATCCAAATCTAAATCGGAATCAAAAATGTAATCGGCTGACCGTCGTTCGCTCGCTCAGCTGTAGATAGATAGCCGTACCCGAAGACAACTAAGTAAGCAGCAGTAGACAGCTATCCAACTATGTATCCACTGGATACTGGATACTGCCGTGTGTATCTGTCAGTTACTTCTGATGCGTGCAGCTGTGCGGAAGCTTCTTGTGGCTGCAACGGACCGCGTGACTCGTGTTAGATCGTGTCGATTGATCGATTAATCGGAGTATTCGACTCCCCTGCGCTTTTTGTTGTTGTGGTGTTGTGTGTCCTTTTGCATCCGTGCATCATGCATGTGGATGAGCTGCGCACCAGCCTGCAAAGCTTCGGCTGGCCAGACTATCTCGTCTTCTGCCTCATGCTGGCCATTTGTGCCGTCATCGGTATCTACTTCTGCCTCCAGCTGCGCCGCGAGTCCAAGCAGGTCAAGGCCAGTGGTGGCGAGGAGGCGGCTACCAGTGCCGCCTCCTATTTGGTCGGCGGCAGAAAGATGAAAGTCTTTCCCATTACCATGTCACTCATCGCGAGGTGAGTACAAATCGAAGTCAGCATAATAATTTTAAGCACAACGATTTGTACAGTTTTGTAGAACTCTTTGTATAGGTTATGGACTACAAATTAGCAAATAGTCAACATTATTTACTTAAGTGACATTTAATTACTTTTGTGTGTTATTCATTTCATTTAAGTTAATCATCTTAGTCGAATGTCGCATCTCACTTGCCACGTGTGTCAAAATACAATATACGATATAAAATGACCTATTTTAAGGGTTATATGATGATTTCAGTTGTAAGTCCGCTATTGAATTTGTCTGTTTGAAATTAATATCTCAAATTAATTCAGTGATATTTAAGCAATTTATTCCTTAATTATTTTACAAATATTTTCTCAAAGTAAACTTGGTAAATAATCCAAAAACCTACAATTTAAAATGCACTTAATGATTGCCGACTTTTGATAAGGAAATAAAATAATATAATACTTGCATTATTATGTATACGAACAATGTAGTCAATCAAAGTTATGCTACGTATACGTAATATCGATGCTGACAGCTTAAACAAACGGGTTATTAGCTAGTATTGCAACAGCTGAAACTGACACATAAAATAAATTCATAGCTTACATGGACCCAGCTGATCGCTATAAACTCTATTTATAACCATTAAAGCTAACTATTTATAAATCCTTAATTCGCTTAGAGGTATATAGTAGGTATAGATATGCGAGTGTGTTTGAATCAGTTGGGTTAGTCAAACTAAAGTTGCCCTTTGTGCAAATGTCGTTGTGCTAAACATAAACCAGCCATTATGATGTATATATGTAAAGTCAGCATTCGGTGCCCGGATCCACACAAGTGTTGGACTCGAACAGAGAGAGAGAGAGAGAGAGAGAGAGAGAGAGAGAGATAGAGAGAGATAGATTGCTCCACTTACAGCCAGTTACAGCTGGTCGTCAAGTATTTGCTGTCTGCAGCTGTGCACTGTGAGCTGTGAGCTTTGAGTGATGCTTATCAACGCACCAAATCAAATTGTTTCATAATTTCTAAATGGTTCGTAAGAGCAGCGATAAACTAGAATCCACTGCTGGAAGTAAGCGGCATACGGGGAATTCAGATTGCGACTACGACTAATCAACGCTGGCGACTGCCTGCTAATTGAATCGCATAAAACGCTCTTTGATCTGCAAAGTGTTCCAGGAACAGTTCCGTCTGAAGGTCAAGTGGCTGGGTCAATGAGCACTGATGTGTATGCAATTGCTGTTTACTTTTGGCAGCTAGTGTAATGTAAATCCTATGCTTCAGCTTCTTCTACTTCTTCTGCTTCTATTCCCAACAGCTTCATATCGGGCATCACGCTGCTGGGCACACCTACTGAGGTCTACCTGTACGGTGCTCAGTACATGTACATCATGGGCTCCCTGGTGCTAATGGGAGTGTGCATGTACTACTTCTTCTTGCCAGTATTCCATGACCTCAACCTAATATCCACCTACAAGGTATGTGCTCGGCCATCCACTTGACTCCCTTTACTATATACTCCACTTTTACATAGTATCTGGAGCAGCGCTACAATCGGAGTCTGCGTCTCTTTGGCTCAATCATGTTCATAATGGCTTCGGTGAGTGCATGAAGAATATGTGAGAATATTCTTTCTTTGAGACAAGCTATGATTGCAATATCAACATTATCGGGCATAAGGAAGAACCTAGTCTCAACAACCGAGCATTATCCATAAGTCTGTCTGTTTGTATGAACAAGCGGAGCTAAGAGACAATAAGAGACTGTAAGACTTCATATTTGGAATGGAGTTATATATGTACATACTCGTCAGACTAAGTTTGTTTCAATGAATCAAATGGCAACCAGTGCAAGACAGACATACAATGCGAGAACGCAAGAATTACAGAAAAGTCGGCTAAGTCCGCATCTGCCATGGGTGCAAGCTCAACTATTTACTTAATTTTTTAATTTTTTGTTCATGTAACATTCCTTTTTTTAATGTTTTTTTTTATGAATTACTTTTGCCCTAGACCTGTACTCTGCATTATGTTAACTGTTAAGTTAACATACATATGTCTGTTAAGTTTCTGGAATGTGTGCATCCACATTGCAATTGGGCATTTTTCAACACTGTTATTTGAAATTTGCGGGAATTTGCCCAATGGTCCCTTTCCCTATTAACGCTGTTATTTGTATAAATTAAATATTGAATTAACAATAATATATTAAAATATTGTAATTGTGTCCCTACGTAATTTGAATGATCTGTAAAGTTGCTTGATTAATGAAAATGAGCTTTAAAGCAAGCGCGGAATTTTAAATCCACAAAACAGTTGGGTACAGGGTATCTCCTAATCGTAGACTCCGGTTTATATCCTTTTTACTTATTTTAGGCATAGAAGCCAAAGGAAATCTCCATTTAGCTTATAAAAGTAAATTAATAGTTCATAAGAAGAAAACAGACAACTTAGCTCGCCGAATAATACATACTCTAACAGACCGATATTTAAATGCCTACATTTATACATATTTACTTCTAGGCTTAACAAGCTCTGAGGGCGATTTTTGACTGTATGTTGATTATGAGTTGGACAGTTGTTAGGACTATAATAAGACGGTTTGGGGTTAGTTAGAAGATCATGGAGAGCACAATCTCGAGTTGTGAAACACTGCTTTGTGGCTATTGCACGATAGTTAACAGCTAACTATCGATAGGAGGGCAGTCTGTCTCCCATATCGATATGAATACTCCCTTGAAACTAACCACTGTTGATTCGTAATCTTCGCAGTTGTTATGGCTTCCGATTGTGATCTATATGCCGGCGATCGCCTTCAACCAGGCAACTGGAGTCAACATACACATTGTGACGCCGTGTGTGTGCGTGGTGTGCATCTTCTACACGTGCATCGGCGGACTCAAGGCGGTCGTCTGGACGGACGTCATCCAGACGCTGATCATGTTCGGGGCGATGGCGCTGGTGCTGATCAAGGGCACACTGGACATCGGGGGGCCGGGCGTAGTGTGGCAGAAGGCACAGCAGACGGCTCGCATTGAGGCGCCCAACTTCAATCTGGATGTCAGCGAGCGGTACACGTTCTACTCCCTGGTGCTGGGCGGCGTGGCCCACTGGCTCAAGTCGAATGCCATCAGCCAGAACATGATCCAGCGCTATCTGTCGCTGCCAACACTGCGACACGCCCGCATCGCTCTCTGGTGCTTCGTGGGGGGCGTGCTCACCTTCCTGGGCATCTGCGGCTACACGGGCCTGCTCATCTACGCCACCTACGCGGACTGCGATCCGCTGGAGACGAAGCTGGCCCAGCGCAACGATCAGCTGCTGCCGCTGCTGGTCATGGAGACGCTGGGCTCGTATCCCGGCCTGCCGGGCATCTTTGTCGCAGGCGTGTTCTCAGCGGCGCTCTCCTCGCTCTCCACCGGCCTCAACTCGCTCTCGGCCGTCGTCCTGGAGGACTTCGTGAAGACGTTTCGCCGCGGGCCACTCAGCGAGTCGCAGACCGCCATCGTGATGCGCAGCGTGGTCGTCCTCTTCGGCATTGTCTTCGTCGCCCTGGTCTTTGTCGTGGAGAAGCTGGGCGCTGTGCTCCAGCTGACGATCACGCTCACCTCGGTGGCCAATGGACCGCTGCTGGGCATCTTCACTGCCGGCGTCATGCTGCCCTGGGTCAACTCGAAGGGCGCCCTCCTCGGCGGCCTCAGCTCGCTAGCGGTCATGGCCTGGATGTGCATCAGTGCACAGCGTGATCTCGTCACGGGAGATCTCGTCTATCAGCGCAAGCCCTACTCCACGCTCGGCTGCAACTACACCTTCGACGGAGAGCGGCGCACATTCAGCAGCCTGCCGCTGGACGAAGCCATCAGGTGAGTCCCACTGCCGCAGAGGAAAACCACACACATATGTACATATACAGCTTTTTGTATGCATATCAATAAAGTTGCGACTGTAAGATTTACAAATCGACATATCAAAATTGTTCGTCATTCGCATCTATTTTTCAAAGTGACGATGAGCTTACATATGTTTATTTTGTAACTTTTTGTTATCATATTGTAAATATTGTAATTTAACTTTTCTATTAGGCAAATCAGGAAATTAAAGCAAAAATCTCAACTCGTTTATTCTAGAATAAGCATGCTAAAATAAAGCGTACTGTCTGTTTAGTTCTCATCTCAAAAACCAGCTAAAACAAAATTTCAATATTCAATATTTAACTTGAAAGTAACATTACGTATACGCATACATATACGAAATTTAAGAAACCTTAAATCAAGTTAATTATTCATTAGTGCACTTTGCACTTAAGCTAAAGTACAAAGAATGAGGCCTTTTCTTATTTTTGAGAACTCATCTCTCATCTCTCCATCTTATTTTGGTAACTAACATTCATAATTGAGCCACGTGAAATCCAATTTGAAGTTTTTCGATTCTATAAGTCACTAACTTTCGTTCTGTAAGTCAACAACTTCATCTCATTGCACTGCACTGTATTTAAATAAAAACGATTTCTGTTACTTTGCAGCCCCGCCTCGGAGGCGCCTTTCCAGCTGTATCGCATCTCGTATCTGTACTTCACTCTCTTCGGAGCACTGATCACCATTGTGGTGGGCCTGCTGACCAGCCTCCTTCTGCGCGAATCCGATCTGGATGCAATAGACACCCGTCTGCTGACCCCCTTCGTGCGCCGCTGGTTGGAGCGACGTCGCAGTCGGCGTACCCAGCTGCCTGGGGGGAAGCAGGCGAAGCAGAAGGCTGTCCAGGAGACGACAACGTGAGCGGAGGCGGTGGAGACAGTCGTCGCAATGTTCCTTTGCTAGCTTAGTAAATACTATTTAAAATTAAATAAAATACAATTCATAATTATTTGGTCTGTGCCGCAAAATGGGTTCAAAGCAGCTGCTCTCCTCTCTCTCTCTCTCTCTCTCTCTCTCTCTCTCTCTCACTCTCTGTGTGTGTAATTAGAAAAATGCCCGCAGTGATGGAATTGGAATTGCAACTGGAAGTGGATGTGGATGTGGATGTGGACCTGACCCTGGATCTGAATCTGAATCTGAACCTTTGCCAAATCAAAGCCAACTTCTAAACAAATTAACACAGAAAAAACGAGGTGGAAAAAAAGAAAAATAAAACTAAAATTGTGGCTCACAGAAGCATTGCAGTTGGCTGGGTTGGGTGTACAAAGGGTTCGTCCTTAGTTCTAATTGAATATTTACTGTTTGTATGCGTGTGTACGTGTGTGTGTGTGTGTGTGTGTGGTTAGAGCAACTCGACCAACTACTTATTAGTAGTCATTGCCACCCTGAGTGTGTGTGTGTGTGTGTGTGTTTATTTGTGTGTTTAGGTCGCTTATGCAGCAAATTGAATTGTTAATGAGCTGACAAATGTTTGCGAAATTAGTTTTCAGCTGGAAAGACAACAACTAGCAAACACGCAATGCCAAACCAAACCAGACCAGAACAAACCAAACCATCAAAATCCATATACGCTTCGAGTAGAGTATTCACTAAAGTCGTCTAGTCTGCAAATGCGCAGAATCAACTAACGGCGTTTTTTCTTTCTTTTTTGCAGGCCACTTGTCACTTGTGCAAGGGAACAACCCTAAAATAAAAGTAGTGGTAGCCCCAACCCCCACCCCCACAGCCACTGCACCCCTTTAGCGCTGCTGGTGCACTAATATGCTGTATAGAATTTCCATAGCTAGTTGGCTGCCTCTTAATTAGCCGCTACAAAAATAAGCTCGCACAAAAGACAGCGGCGAAATGTCATCAGAATGCATAATGACAACGGTTCGTTATGGACACCATGGCAAGGGGTAGAGAGGTTAGGGGTAGGGGTAGGGGTAGGGGGTAGGGGTAGTGCTGTTGGCCTGCGGCCAAAGGGAAACCCAGGTGCAGATCTCAAAAACAGACATGGCACATGTGCGCCACCTTGCGGCGCATTCAGAACTACTCGCATGCATGGCCAGATCCAGTGCCAGAGAGCCACTGACAGCACCAGCGACAGTTGTCATATGGGTGGATTGTTTTTCGGCCACGACGGAAACGGAAGTTGCCCCGCTAACGTGCTTGCCATACGCTGCCACCAATAACAACACTAACAACAACAACAACAACAACAGCAACAACAACAACAACAACAGGTACAAACGCTGCTCAGTTAACTTGTTTATGTCGCTGTTTGCTTTTGTGTTACTTTTTATGTCGGCATATAATTCGTTTTTGCATTGCACCTTACAATTGAGGCATATTAGCTGCCACTATGATTTCAGTTTCACATCTTAGAATAGATATAAAAAGTTTTCTTTGCTTCTCAGTCACTTCATTTGCAAAATCCTATAAGTATTTCTGTGGAATTCACAATTATACACAATTACAAATATATGAATAATATAGTTTATTATACTTTTCCCCTATAAAAGCGATATTTTGTTTTCTTTGTTTCAACTGAATACCTATTTTCTGTAAAGTGCCATTTGAACTCAGTAAGACTTGTAAATAGTTCCAAAGTATTGTATTCAAAGCTTCAGAAAAGATAACATAAATTGTCAACAACAAAAACTAACATGTATTTCTTTATTGAGCATAGAAACAGCTTTGAAAATAATTGACTTGAGTTCGCTACTAAACTAAAATCCTTATTAATAAAAGACTAACTTGATACGATAACAAATATCAATAATGAAATCAATGCTTTTCTTATCCTGTTTTTTTTTGTGCTCAAAAATAGTATTTGACAAATACTATATAGTTTCAGATAGGCGCGTTGCTCTGCTGTTGAGCGACTCTCTTGTGATAGGGCATTTAGGGGAACAGCAAATTTTTGCTACACACAAAACACTCGCATACAAATGCAGCTGTTGACAGAGCTGCCCTGGCGGCTATAAATGCCAGTGACAATTTACAGCGGGTTTACAAGTGACCCAACCCAACCCAACCCAACCCAAGCCGCCCGCTCCTAACTCGGCCCTAACCCGTTACTAGAAAATGTGATGGAGTCGGGGGCTGCTGTTGTAGTTGTTGCTGCTGCTGCTGCTGCTGCTGCGGCACAAAAGTCATTTTTGATTGTTTTCATGAAAATGAACATAGAAAAATTATAATTAAAATTCATATGAGAAATGTCGAAAAAAGCAGATTCTGCTTTGCTCTGCTCTGTCCGAACAATAGAACGTTGGCCTTGTTGTTGATGCTGCTGTTGCTGTTGTTGTTGTCGTTGTTGCTGATGTTGTTGTTGTTGGCGCTACTGCAGGCCAAAAAAGATTTCATCTGAAAAACCCAAAGACCAAAGAAATGCAACTTGGGGCAACGGAAATTTGTGCGAGGGCAGGTGGGGTGGCAAAGTCGGTTGAGCTGCGGGCGTATTGTTTGTGGAACACGTGTTAAACACACACACACACACACACACACGCACACGCTCATACACACACGCGCACACACACACACACACAGAGAGAGAGACTGCACACAGAGTACACGAAACGACAACAATGTCAGGTCTAACAGCATTAGGGGAACGGCCGCCACCTGAACCAGCCACACGCTCCATTCTCTAAGTCTAAGCCGCCCCCACTGCAGCCGAGTGGGCAATGGAACATGGTCGGGCGAACGCATGCCGGCTGCTCATTTTCCTGTTGTCGTTTCATTTCGGCACTTTTCCTACACTTTTATGCGATAAAATATTTAATTATATTTGGCAGCTTGTTTGTGCATTGTGCGGTTCGCCTTTGCATTTGCTGCTGCCTCCGCCTGTGCCTGTGCCTTTGCCTTTGCCTTTACCCAATTTACATTGCCCGGGGGAAACGAGCAGCAGCAACAGGGTGTACCAGAAGTGACGCTGAATGCGACTCCGCTGCAAATGGCATTTTAAGCGCAAGCTCAAAAGTATGCAATGCTTTTCGCGGCAGTAGGAGTATCAGCTCGCAGCATCTCACTTCCTTAATACGAAGTGTGCCTCGTCAAATTTCATCAATTGTCACAGAGAGCTTATGCAGGCAATTGAACACCGACTACTCTCTTTGATTCAATGCCGCTTGAATTCAACTGATTTTGCCTCGCGACTTTGCTTCTAGGCAACAACTGAACTTGAAACGGAACTTATGGAAGCAATTCCAAGCAGCCTGAAGCTTCTTTTTTTATACCCTTAGCACATTAAAAATGGGTAAAAGGGTATTATGGTTTTGTGCAAATGTATGTAACAGGCATAAGGAAGCATCTCCGACCATATAAAGTATATCTATTCCTGATCAGTCTCAACAGTCGAGTCGATCTAGCCATGTCCGTCTGTCTGTCCGTCTGTCTATCCGGCTGTCTGTCCGTCTGTCTGTATGAACACGCGGATATCAGAGACTACAAGAGCTAGAGACTTCACATATGGAATATAAGCTCTCGTAGTGCCGGGACAGGTCAAGTTTATTTCATTTTATCGATAACTTATCTCGTTCAAAAGCTATCGATAAAATTTGAGTTCAGACTAGCATTTTTGGGCTATAACTTACAACTTATAAGACCTTGAGGCGCCAAATTTGGCATTTATAATCTCCAATAGCATACACATGTAACAAGTTTTTCACTTGTTGGATCCCACCCCCCAATCCCAATATGAACCTTCCATTTTGGTCAATAAGATCAGACAATACACACAGAAGTTGTTTAAGATTGAACTTTCATTGCGTGGAGGTCAGTAAGGAGGCAAGCTAACTGCTTGGACTGCTTGAACTGCAGCATGTGTGTGCTTAGATTAGTATGAATGATTGTAAGGACTTGGTTGAGGGTATCTCTTAGTCGGGCACTCCCGACTAGAGCACTGTTACTTGTTTTATGTTTCTCTTTCCCATTAAGTGCTTGCAAGGAATATCAGGAGCTTGATCTATGTATGTTAGCTTAAAGATGTTAAGCTATTGAATTCAAGCGAGACTTTTATTCATTACAAAGCGTTCGCCTACAAGCTTGCCTTCATCTCATTCGGCAGCTTGTCGCTAAGTTCATTAATTCACATTTAAATAACGAACGAAACAACTTTTAGTCGTTTGTCTTAGCCAGGCGCCATTGTGGGTGCGGGCGTTACCGGAGCTGCCGTTGTGGTTGTCGCTCTTGTTGTTGTGGTCGTAGTCAGCGGTCTCTTAATGATCGTCACACGTATGCAGCCAGCATGATCCGCATGCTCGTCAAGCGGTGCGGCAAGCAACGGCTCCAGTCCGCAGATCAGCCAGAAGCCGCAGAGCAGCAGCCCAATAAGTTGCCCGTAGAGACGCATTCCAATTGGTAACTGAACCAGCGAACCAGCGAACTAGCGAACCACCGAACCAGCAAGCCACCGAACCACTCAACTTGTCGGCCAAATCCAACTGCTGGCAATAGTGACAGTCATCACTAATTTATAGTTGTCTTCGGCGGGGAACTAAATTACTATTGCAATTATAAATTGCCAGCATATGTGTAGTTTTGTTTAGAATGTGTTTTTTTTTCTATTTGTTGCAATTGAGTTGAATTGCGTTGAGTTTTTATAAACGTGATTTTTCGATTTGTAGATAAGTCATACTTTCTATTGTCTCTGGGTATATTTGCTGTGACCGCTAAATGATTTTATGCATGCATTGACCAAGGTTCGAAGCTAACCTACAGATGCCCACTCACATTCGCATTCGCTTGGACTGGGATCTACCCACCGGAAATACTCGACAGAACAATGCTTATAGGGCATAATCATTTGAAACCAATTCGTTCAGTTTACTGCTCACAAATGAGAACTAGACAAACTTGTTACTCTCTCCTGCATCACAAAGCGGCAAAGTAAAGTAATGAGAATTTTTTGTATTTCCGTTTTATTACGTTTACATCAGTAAATTGCTTGGAATTTGGCAAGATATTTACTTTGGAGTCATAGCCAACATGGTATTAATGTCCTGGATCAGACTGCGGGATCGCTCAATAGTCTCGCGCAAATGCGAGTTCATCAGTTGGACAGTTTGGAGTAGCTGCTGACTCTCCTGTAGCACTTGGCGATATTCGAGGTCGCTTGGAGTGGGCTCGATGCGCGGATCGGGATCATCCTTGTAGGCTATGAGGCTCTCGGCATTGAGGTGGCTCTCGGCCTCAGCGCACTTCTCATAGATGAGGCGCAGCCGCTTGAAAAGCGAAGGCATCGTGGCTTAAATATTGCTCCATCACTGTCCGTTCCCTGTTATCTCGAGGGGAGGTCGGCTTTATGTTCTTCAGTGCCGCCAGGACCTGAAAAAAGCGCGACGCAATCTCCTGCACTGTCTCCACGCCCAGGCGCGACAGATGCACTATGTTCAACGCCGTCTTCCCCTCACCAGGTTGGCCAACCCCAGCTCCAACTCCAACTGCAACTCCAACTGCACCTGCACCGGGATTCTGCTGCTGCTCTTGTGGTCCGTCACTGGCGCTGGCCACTCCTTGTCCCAATACTTGTGGTGGACCCATTATCTGCTGCTGCATTGCTGTTGCCTTTTTCTGCGGCTGCGGCTGCGGCTGCGGCTGCGGCATATTGGACATCACTTCCTGCTGCGGCGATATGGATATGCCCTGCATATGGCCGGGTAGTTCCCCACCTGCCACAACATTGGGACCCAAGATTGGACCACGGCCACCGGCAGGCGGTCCTTGTTTCTCTTGATTTTTATCAGATTTCGACATTTTATGCACAACTATTAAGGAGATGACTAGCAAGAACGCTACAAAGCTAATGTTAACCAACACTGGAAGTGCTAAAGTTGCCACACAAGAAAACATCGATAACACTCTAAAGCAATCGACTTTCGTGGCCTTTCTTATCGGACAAGTTAAAAGGACTCTGCCCACTTTAAAATGCATTATATACATAATATTATTTTTTTTTTTACCAAATTGAATATCGCTATAACCATTGAAAAGTGTGTGTTGTGATTAATATATATATATACTTACATATATTTTCAAACAACTACAAACAATAGGCTTAATTGGATTTTCTTACATCACCATTTTGAGTAATTAACATAAATGTGAAATGATACGTAAGATCTAAATTTCGAGCTCATTTCATTTCCTTGAGGACTATCCGTGGAGACACAGTCCCCCCAACCGCATACATATCTATTCACATTCGCATTGAATGTCGAAATGGGGATTACTCACTGAATGATCGATGCTTATTAGATGCAACTTAAAATTAGGCATATATTAATGGCTTTTCTGAAATCTCTTGTTTTAGATATCGTTTGACAGACATTTGAGTTCCGCTTGTAAAAAGTGCTCAAACTATTTGTAGATCACAGCATTCATTACTAAAAGTTATAAATGCTATCAAGATGTTGCAAATGATGTCATGCAGGTTTTATTTCCCATCCACGCAAACTGGTAACCCCCAGCCCAGATTCAACGGTATTATAGCCATCATCGTGAGTGCTTTAATTGTGAAATCATTTTGAGAGCCTTCAATTTGAACTATGCACTGCTTTTGTGTTGCCTTACAATGGTTCAAGATTATCATCTCATCTCGATACTATAACTATACGCTTTACGTTATTACTATACTGGAAATATAAAGTTCAAATCTGCCGGGGCGTTTCCAACATTTGCCATTCATAACAAAAAACAAAAGCTTTCAAGCAGGTATTTAGTATTTGTTTGTAAATTGTTCATTTGAAATACATGTGTATAAAAACAAATACAAATGCTCTCGCATGAATGAAAAACAAGTGGGAAAGGCACTTTCATCTGTAAAAATTGATATCATATGATATCAATTTGAATTGAAATATTAAATTTATTTCCAGTTGTATGGCAGTTTTAAGATATAGTGATCCGATCCGGCCGGCTCCAATCAATGTTGTGTATGTTTGAATAATATGCATCTGTGCAAAGTTTCATCGCGATAGCTTTGAAAACATGGGATTTATGGCCAAAACCGACTTCCAGTTGTATGGCAGCTACAAGATATAGTGGTCCGATCCGGCCGGTTCCGACCAATGTGCTGTTCCTTTGAATCATAAGTCTCTGTGCAAAGTCTTATAACGATAGCTCAAAAACTGAGGGACTAGTTTGCATACATACAGACAGACAGACAGACGGACATGGCTAGATCAATTTGTTTTGTCATTCTAAGCATACTGGCAGTAACTTTTTGGGGTCTCCGACGCTTGCTTCTGTGCGTTACAAACTTCAGCACAAACTTAATATACTATTTTCTTCGAAAAGAGTATAAAACAAGTGGGGAAGGATTATCTTCGGCGTGCCGAAGATTTTATACTCTTTTCGAACCTATAGGCAATTTTCACTCTGCCAACTGCACCACTGAAATTTCAGAAGCTGTACAAAATCGTTTTGTCGCGTAACATTTTTTTTTTGTTCTAAGAATATTTAATTTATTGCCAGTTGTATAGCAGCTATAAGATATAGTGATCCGATCCGGCCGGCTCCAACCAATGTGATGTCTCTTTGAATAATAAGTATCTATGCAAAGTTTCATCGCGATAGATTAAAAAAACATGGGATATATGGCCAAAACCGACTTCGAGTTGTATGGCAGCTATAAGATATAGTGATCCGATCCGGCCGGCTCCAATAATGTGATGTCTTTTTGAATAATAAGTATCTATGCAAAGTTTCATCGCGATAGATTAAAAAAACATGGGATATATGGCCAAAACCGACTTCGAGTTGTATGGCAGCTATAAGATATAGTATTCCGATCCGGCCAGCTCCGACCAATGTGCTGTCCCCTAAAATAATAAGTGTCTGTGCAAAGTTTTATCGCGATAGCTCAAAAACTGAGGGACTAGTTTGCATACATACAGACAGACAGACAGACAGACAGACAGACAGACAGACAGACGGACATGGCTAGATCAATTTGTATTGTCATTCTAAGCATACTGGCAGTAACTTTTGGGGGTCTCCGACGCTTCCTTCTATGCGTTACAAACTTCAGGACAAACTTAATATACTATTTTCTTCGAAAAGAGTATAAATATATATAAATATAAATAAACGAATTAAAATGTGACAAACATTTTTTCTCTTGCCTGAAATTATAGAAAACTTTATTCGATGAACAATAACTGTATGAATTTAAAAAACTGGCAAATTGAAGGGGGTATACAAATTGTGGATAGATAATTGGATAGCATTTCTCTTATGATAAGCTAGTTCAGATGTTTGAGGAATCTGTCAATCTTCCGAAAGATTAAATACAATCTCCAAGCAATATGGAACATATGTATATTGTACTAATATGCTATAGTAATTTGATAGTATGCTATCAGTATTTAATTGATTGATTAATACTTTCTTGTTTAGGCGTTTGAAGTCAGAAAGAGGTATTCGAGGCAATACGAACTTATCTTTGCTTTACTACTACTTTTGCTTTATTGTGATGCTCTATTTGTATGTTACAGTGAAGATTTTAAATCAGTTTTGTCAATGCGTGGTCCAAGTCTAGTCCAATGTCCAGTGTCCAGTGTACAGGCGTCCAGTTCACTACCAGCTTCCTTGTCATCCCGAGGTGGATGCAGCGGTGGTGCGTGGTGGTGGTGGTGGTCCACCACGTGGCGGCTGTGACGGAGCTCCTGCGACGGCACTAGGCTGGCCACTGTGCTTGAGCGATGGAGCTGGGCATCCTGGAGAGGCACCACTCGAGCTGTTGCCAGTTGCTGTGCGGAACGGATTAGAGCTGCGATTAGCGGACTGTTCAGCTGGATCAGCTAGCTGGATTGGACTTACCAGCAGGATGGTGAGGGTCAGGACGAGTAGCAGGCATAGACGCATTCTGAAGCTGTTCACTAGGTTAATGGTTGGCCACTGTGTCGAGGCTGCCGCTTATATGGACAGTAGTTGGGCAACAAGCCGACTCTGACTGCTCCCCACCCATAGGAGGTGCTGGTGTAGGTAATTGCATCAGATGCGCAATTATAGTGGCACATTAAAACCTAATTGAGTTGTTCGAATGTTGTTGATCTGTTTTTTTTATGTAAAATAAATCACTTGTGACTTTGGTTATTCGCGCTTTTGCCCCCCTTTTTCCCCCCAACACAATTATCATGTGCACTGAAGCCATCGCTTGGTTGTTTTTGTCCCCATCTGTGCTTTGGGGAGTCTGGCGGTCCGGGGCAGTGTCCATGGTGCCTAAATACGAGCATTCATAAACGTTTCACTTGATGATCGTTTTCAAAAGTCCGATTGCCCCTCATCATCATCATCACTATCCTCAGTATCAGTACCAGTAACAGTACTAGTATCAGAACCAGTACCAGTATCAGTATCAGAGTCAGGATTTGTCCTTATAGCTATTACAAAAGACTTAAAGTATGGTGTCAAGTAAAGCAGATGGTATTATTTACCGTTAGTGGATACTCCAGCTTCTTGCGCTTCTTCTTTACTGAAGAAACAGTCAGAGTAATCAGCTATTTGGGAGCTATCCTCGGTCTCTGAGTTTGTAGCGCTATCGGTTTGATCTCCGTTTGTACAGCTAAGCACTGGCTCATCGGTTTCTATTGGTTCCATTTGGCCTGCCGACGGGTGTTCTGCATGCGCTAAGAACAGTTCGTCAACTGGTCCGCCAAGAAAGGGCGGCAAATAGTCATCCTCCGGATGATTTGCTTCCCAGCGCTCTTGAAAGTCGTCCAAATCAAATGGCGCTTGAGGTTCGTCTTCCCATTCACTGTCTTCTGAGTCCAATGGATCCATGTTGCTTAAAATTTTGGTATGCCTTTTTTACTTTTAGAAATAACTATAATGTGACTAAATGCTAACAATGTTTCAGAAAATGTAAATGGTTGCTTTTCGTTCAAATCAGATATGACATCTATATTCGAAATATTTATATTATTGCGGAATAGTACTTTGTTCTCGCTCTGAAATGATTGCTTGCATATGGTGATATTTTAGAATTCCCTCCGATTTATTTCATTAAAACTAAGATTAATTTCTGCTGTTACGATTGTCAATTGGAATGATTTTCTATCCGACCATTTCCGAAGCTCTGTGGAGTTATTTTTGAATATAGTATAAATACATATATGAAATAATATGTGTGCATTTTCTCAATTAACGAACTATTTGACATCGTAAGCTAATATGCAGTATTTGTTGTCCGGTATTTAGTGTAATATCACAAATTAGGTCATAAACATATTGTAGTATCGATCTGTTAATGCTTACGCATAAGTAAGTGCTGTAAAAGCTACCCCAGACTTTACAGCAATACGTGCTCATCAATAATGATATGTGGCATGAAATATGTAATGCCAAACTAATGAAATGTATCCACTGCCACTGAAGCCATTTGCCAGTGGTTCCATCAGCGTGAGCCACCCGAAATGCTCGTCCTTGTCAGCGATTTGATCTACTGCGACTCCTGATGATGATGCCTCTGCCTTGTGTGCGAGGGGGGGGGGGGAAGGGAATAAACATAAACGTGTCGGGCAACTTTTATTGCGATTTCTCTATTGTACGTTGGTGCTGGCAGAAAGGTGTGCCATGCACTGAGAACAATTCATGGCAACGAATGTAGAAAATCTAGTCAACGTACTGGCAAAAAATATATAAATATTCTCGCGTGCACTCATGAATGATAAGCAATTTAAAAACATTATCGAATATACATATAAGAAACAGCTTTCGATATAAAGAGTTAGTTTTTCATTATAATCTTTCCAATTCACTTAAGTCCCCATTTCATTTGCATGTGTATTGAATCTAAATTCACAAATCCTATTAGGCACAGAAAAATGGAAGTAAGGCTGAATTGGTAATAATTTCATAAATTGAAAAACTATAAAAATAGTTGAGTTTTGCAAAGTTTAAGAAGATCTAAAGTTTAAACAATGAAAGTGTACCGATATTTGAAGTATTATTGAAATTGCGAGGAGGTATACATAGAATATTTTTTTGATTTCTTTGAGTGCATGGTTTTTCATATGCGACAGTGTCATGTAACGGAACTTTGACAGATTTACCAGCGAATAGCACATACACACACACACACACACACACACACACTCATACACTCAAAAACGAACACGAGCACATCGAAAGAAAAGTCGTTAACTAGTACATCCAAAGATGACGATGATGGAGGGTGAAGCAAAACCGAATCGTAAAAGACGAAAGCTACCATTTCAAATTTGTGTGTGCGTGCGTGTGTGTGTGTGTGTGTGTGTGTGTGTGTGTGGTTTGTTTGTAGTTGTAGCATTTATTGGATTTTTATGATAAGCAATGACAGGTCGACGACAGTCACTCAAAGCACCAGCGTTGTCGTTGCTTATTTTGAAGATTCTCTGATTTTTATTTGTGGTGTTGCAAAAAGTCGTCTTGCGTTGTTGTTGGAAAGCACTTAGAGGGCAAATTGTCGCTCTCATCGCTGATACGAAAGACAGGGCGAAAAAGGCGCACAGGAAGCGCCTGCGAAGTGTGACTTAAAGCAGTTGCGAGTATCCTGCGATGTCCTTAACTGTCAACTGTCGCCACGCACAATGCTAATCAAACAAACAATAAATTCAGCGACGGACATTGTTGCATGTAACAGATACAGATACAGATGCAGATGCATATACAGTTACAGATGCAGATACAGATACAAATACAGCTGCATACCCCTCTAGAAGACAATGGCGCACACCGGCAGTAAAACGCATGCATATCCTATAAACATTAAGGATATCCTTGAGTAGATGCAATTTTCTAACCAATATAATTCATAAATTTATTTTCAATCCTTTCCGCACATAAATTTTCATATTATGCACAAACACACACACACACACACACACACACACACATATACAGCTACTGTCTCGCTCTGGCTCAGGTCTTTTTTCCTATAGGCCTATTGTCCTGCATGTCCTGCATGAGTGTGCGTGTGTGTGTGTGTGTATGCATTATTATTTGTCGTCGTGCTTGTCATTATTTATATGGCCAGGCAAGAGATAAGTTGCTGCAAGGCGCAAGGATGTGCTACTGCTGCCTACAGCCACTGCTACAGCTCCTGGCAATTACGCACACACACACACACACGCACACACGCACACACACACATACACACATACACATACATCGATACAACATTGCAGCAGGCATGTCCTTTTGGCCTGCCAAGGTTTGTTGGCCCAACATTTTGATTTATAAATGCCAACGCCGACTCTGACTCTGATTCTGGCTCTGGCTCTGTCTCTGATTCCGATTCCGACTCTGAGGCAGAGTCTGAGTCCTCTCACTGGCGCCGGAAACTGCAGCTACTTTTGCTGACTGGCCACAGCAGCCCATCCAGCCCCAGCTCCAGCCCCAGCTCAGCCCCTGGATGTCCACTCCTGTGCATTGGCCGTTAGGTAGCCCAAGTGGCCATTAATATATCAGTTCAATTCATATTTGAAATTTTGCATATCCTAACACGCCAGTGAGCAGCATCAGCCTCCGACTCCGACTCTGACTCTGACTCGTCTTCGTCCTTGCTCTCGTCCTGCCAGTTGCCAGTTGCCAGCTAGCAGCTCCCATTCCACACGCATGCGATTATGATTTGTGTCTTACTTAATGCACAGACAGATGGGGTCAAGAGGTTGTTGTTGTTGATGTTGTTGTTGTTGTTGTTGTTGCTGCGGTTGTTGGTCGGCTTGTTGGGCGGCTTTGGCCAGCAGACAGTTGGACAGTTGGACAGTGGACAGAGGAGTTGCTACGCACTCATCGTCTCAATCTGATTGATTTAGAATTCCAATTGAGACTGCATGAAATATGTTTGTCTCGTCTCTCCAGCTGCCTTCCTTTGCCCGCCTGCCTTCCTCCAGCCTGTCATCCTCCACCCTGCCCCTCCCCCAAAACCCCACCAAAGTCTTCCGGCGTTTCGCCTGCCTGCTGTCGTCTGTCGAGTCCAGGCTGCTGCGACTGCGACTGCGACTGCTCCAGCACCCAAATGCCATTTATGCATGGCCATATCCTTTTGCCAAATTTGCATTTTGCAACAAATGCAACAAGGCAGCAGCAACAACAACAACAATAGCAACAGCAAGAACAACAACGACGACTTATTGGTATTTCATTGATTTATGACACTTGTGAAACAATTTGGAAAATCACAGATTAGCAGGCAGGCAAGCAGCTCGTGAACTGCACTAATTACACCCAACGCTTCATTGGCCCAGCCACCACACACACTCGCACACACACACACACACACACACACACACACCTCTGTGTCTCTTGCAATCACAACATGAACTTTGTCATGTAAATCGGGCTGGCAGCTCAGATCGGAGTTGAGGTAGCGAAAGTGGGCAAGTGGTCTAGAGTTGATGTTCTTAAGTGAGAACACATTTTCGGGCAATTCAAGTAAAAACTCAACTAACTACAGGGCATCAGCTCAATTAAATATTGGACACACAACCTTTGGCAATTACTTTCACACTTCAATTCACTCTGCGACAGGTATTCGCCTATTAAATATTTCAAAAGGCACATAAGGAAATTACAAAAAAAAAGAAAATCAGAATGCTCTATTCGCGGTTGCACGACTAGCAGATATCCTGTAGCTTAGCGCATTTTCTTAATCAGCTAATAAGCTATGATCTAGCTTAAGAACTTTACAGATCATTCAAGTAACATAGGGATACTATGAAAATATTGTTAAATACTCTTGATAATAAACAAAACAATAAAACTAAATTTATATATTAAAACAAGTAAGAGTGCACTAGTCGGGACTGCCCGACTAGGAGATACCCTGAACCCAGTTCTGACATCCATTCATACTTGCCTAATAGTGTGCATACATACAAACACACCACAAATTACTGCAAGCTGTGAAAACGGTTTAAGCAGTTATCTTGCTTTTTCACTGAGCCCCACACAATGGAAAGTAAAATCTTAAATAACTTCTGTGTTTATTGTCCGATCTTTTTAATTGTTAATTTGTAGGACATAACATTGGCTATAAAATGTGTGACCAAACCAAATTGCAAGGTCATACCTTCAAAAATGAGTTTTTTCAATTTTTGGGGGAATTTGGGGGTGGTATCCAAAAAGTGAAAAATTTGTTACATGTGTATGCTATTCGAGATTATACATGCCAAAATAGGGGCCTCTAGCTCTTATAACTTGTAAGTTATAGCCCAAAAACGCTGGTCTGAAATCGAAATTTATCGATAACTTTTGAACGGGAGGAGTTATCGATAAATTTTAATAAACTTGATCTGTCCCGGGATTACGAGAACTTATATTCCAAATATGAAGTCTCTAGCTCTTGTAGTCTCTGATATCCGCGTGTTCATACAGACAGACGGACGGACGGACGGACGGACGGACAGACAGACAGACGGACATGGCTAAATCGACTCGACTGTTGATACTGATCAAGAATATATATACTTTATATGGTCGGAGATGCTTCCTTATGCCTGTTACATACTTTTGCACAAAACCATAATACCCTTTTTACCCATTTTTAATGGGTTCAGGGTATAAAAAGAAAAGAAACAAGTGGAGAAGGATTATCTTCGGCGTGCCGAAGATTAAATACTCTTTTCGAACCTTAATGCAATTTTTACTATTTTTCCGTGACTGCTTATTTAATTCGCAGATATTAATGTCGCATACATATACCCCTACATATAAAATAAAATATATAAAGGTATTCATGTAAACAGGGACGTTTCACTATCCGCAGCTCGTGGACGCGTCCCTTAGCATTCATAAGTGCTACCGAATTCAACAATATACAAGTTTCAGTTTTTCCAAAAAGTCAAAACTACATTACATATGTATACTACAATATACATACCAAATTTTGTGCCTGTTGCTCTTATACCTTTCAATTTAGGAAATTGAAAATAAATGAATTTGACTACAGCTATTATATATTTGAAAAGAAGAATAAGAAAAAATGAAAAAAATTACCAGTCGCCGCTGGTCTTGAACCCGGGACCTCTCGCTCACCAGTTCGCAACTTTACCCCTTACGCCACAAGCCGTTTTGATGATCGCTGACAAAATTGCTTGAAGAGCCGACTGTTACAAATTTCCTTGTTTGGTTTTCCTGCAACCTGCAGCAACTCGCGTTTGTCAGCATTTGTTTTTTCGCGTGGCATTGTTTTTGTTCTAAGCCATTGGAAGCAAATTAATTTGATTACAGTTATATATTTGAAAGGAAGAAAAAGAAAAAGTATTAAATTAATAATCAGTCGCCGCCTAGACTCGAACTTGCGAGACCTTGCGAAACTTGCGTTCGTTAGCGCGGCTCTTTACGCCTTACGCCACAAACCGTTTTGATGATCGGTGACAAAATACCTTGAAGAGCAGACTATCAAAAGCTTTCTTGCGCTTGACTTTGTTTGCTCATATGCACCTGTTTTTTCAAAATATTTAATGACGCATATCTTCGCTGTTTATGACTCAATCGATTTGCGATTTTACCCATTGATGAGTTATAAGGATGTTCAAGTGTACAAGGAAATTTAAGGCAATTGCTTTGAAAACATCGGATTTATGGCCAAAACCGACTTTAAGGTGTATGGCAGCTATAAGATATAGTGGTCCGATCCGGCCGGCTCCGACCAATGTGCTGTCCCCTTGAATAATAAGTGTCTGTGCAAAGTTGTATCGCGATAGCTCAAAAACTGAGGGACTAGTTTGCATACATACAGACAGACAGACAGACAGACAGACAGACAGACAGACGGACATGGCTAGATCAATTTGTTTTGTTTTTATAAGCATATTGGCAGTAACTTTTGGGGGTCTCAGACGCTTCCTTCTATGCGTTACAAACTTCAGGACAAACTTAATATACTATTTTCTTCGAAAAGAGTATAAAAAAGCAAATATAAAGATCGAGGATTCAAATTTCAAATTCAATTGAATACTAAAAATAGAATGCAATGTTAGCTTAAACGTTCTCTCCTTGAATGTGTTTCAATCAATCAATCAATCACCAATACTTGCAAAACATAGAGTTTACAAATATATATTGCAATATCGAACTCAGTGAAGAGTATATAAAATATCAAAATCCTATAGTCCCATAATGAACTCAAATGTAAGCAGCAATCGGTTTCAATCGGTCAATCCATCCATCAATCACCAAGAAACAAACGGGTTTTAGCTAAATGCTTGCATTCAATCAATCAATCAATCACATTGTCTTCGTGTTCGTGTCCAATAGGTGCACATTAAGCAGTTAATCAGACTGAATGTCTGCTTGAGAAACTATCTAAAATTAGCTGAGCAATTGAACCTTGTTGACCCCCCCAATTTCCAGCATAGGCTGTTTTGACTAAGATTTATATGTCAACCCCGTATGCTCCGTTGCCTGCATAAGGACATACATACCTATGTACACATACATATACATATACACTCACAATCACAATCAGAATCACATTCAGATTCACATTCGCATCCTTTTGCCGGCTTCCGCTGGCTGTTGAACTAACGTGCAGTGATTAGGCTACCAGGCAACAAACGATTTGTTGCATGTTGTTGCAATTGATTGTTGCAATTTCAATTTTGAATTATGAGCCAGGGCCAGGCGAAGGCGAGGATGAGGACGAAGGCGAGCCTGCAACGGCAAACGGCGAACGGCGAACGGCAACAACAACTGCATCCTTTGCCATTGCATCCGGCCGCTGCCCGCTTCCGCCTACGTCTGACTCACACTCTGTGTGTGTGTGTGCGAGTGTGGTGTGTGTGTGTGCGAGTGTTTCTGTCGTTTGCATGTTAAGCCCCAGTCTCAGTTTCAGTGAGAACTCACCCCAGCCACTGTTGTGAGTGTGCAATGTGTTGCAAGTTGCATTGGCAGCGTCATTCAAGTGTTTAGTGATTTATTGAATGACGTTAGAGCTCTTGCATTGCATTGGCCCCAAACCCACACCCCTTTGCAACCCCCCCCCCCCCTTGTCGAGATTAGCACAATGGCTTTGAGCACTTTTGACAGCTAAGATTTGTTTATGCGCCGCCGGCACCCAGGGTCTTATCTTGGGGGCCCCGTCTGGCTGCAAGTCGACTCGAAGTCGGATGCGTCTGATTCATGGCGTTGCATATTGGTAACAAATTTGTGGTAATTGATTTGAAATTGATTAATTAAGTTTGCGGCACAGACGCGACACAACAACATTGTTTGCCAATGGCTTTAACCAATTGCCACCACACAGATTGCAGCTTTCTCTGTCACTCTCGCTTTGCGTTTGTTGTTGCAGCTGCCATTTCTGCCAGGATGCCAAGGTGCAACCGCAAATGGCGGCCGGGTCTGCCAACAGGCAGTCGGCAGTCGGCAGTCGGCAATCCTTCAATGCTTCAGCCGTCTGCACGTCTCTGCTGATTTGCTTGGGGGCTTGTTTCAACGTTATCGACACGATTTTGACATATTGAATAACAGTAAAACGTTGCCAAGCGGCAGACGACATGTCTGCCTGCCTGCCTGTGTGGCGCCCCCAACTGGCGTCCTTGCTGGCATGTCTGGCAGAATCTGATGCGCGCGTGTTTGTGGCTGCCTTTTGGCATTTGGCTGCCAAATGGTGCATATGGCTAGATACACATGCACAAATGTGCCAAATCGGTTTAACAAGCCAGCTAACAGGCGGCGACGCCACTCCAGACACCATCGACATCGACGATCGACGACGACGTCATCGACGAGAATGTTTGTTGACACGCTAGGCATGGGCTTTCAGCTCGCCTGCCCTCGCCTCTCTCTCTCTCTCTCTCTCTGTGTGTGTGTGTGTGTGTAGGAGCTGGGTGTTAACACACATCAAATATTGACAGTTTACTTAACATACCCGCACATTGGAGACCGAAGACGGCAAACGACACTGCCAATCGACGCTCAGGCTCGATCCTTCCTATCTGCCGGCACGCACTTAAAGTCAACCGATACCAAAACCGAACCCCAAACCCAAACCCTATGGTTAAAGCCAGCTTAAGTGGTCATGTGCGGCCAAATTACAGCTCTGCATAACAATAGATATATGTACATATCACTTTTATACAAATGTGTGATATGTAATAATAATTGCCTATTATATCGTAACTAGATTTCTTTTTGCTGCAGATTAGAGATAATATTATACGAGATAGAGCAGCGAGCTTGGCAAATCAAGGATCCAATTGTTCGGCGAGGTCACCAGCAATCCACCCACCTAATTTTATAACTCTAGCTTGAAAATTGTGGGAAATATTTCCGTTTTGTGGATTTGGCATTTTAGGTGTATCGACATGTTATGGTGGGCGTGGCGTAAGAATCGTAGATAATCCGTATCTTTCGCCAATTTTTTGTTTTCTTGCTAACAACAGCGTCATCTCCCCACTGAGATGGGGTTTTAAAGTTTGAAAACATACCAGCCTAAAAATAGCGTTAACACGCTATGTAGCTTGCTC